>NIUQ01004385.1:0-13927 GCA_002796945.1 Plectus sambesii
GAGTCATCGTCCAGAGCGAACGGAGTACTTTTAGGCGACGTCCTCTCTTCGGTCGGTTGGCTCGGTAAAGCGGGCGGTTCATGGATATCTGTCGTCGCAACGTCTTCCTTAATCTTTTCTTCCGAAATTTTATTGACTACGACAGGAGTTTCCTGGTGAACCGACGGAGTTGGCAACGGCGGCAGCACAGAAACGCCTCCAATCGGTTTGCTCGGTTGTTTCACCTCGGAAACTGGCCCATTCTGAAAGAGAACGAAATACAGTATTTAAGATTATCAAATGCTATCGAGTCTCACATCGGAAGGATCAGATGGAATGAGTTGCTTTTCAGCTACGACTGGTACTGGTGACGATGGCGATGCAGCTGATGAAGGTCCCGTTGACGACCGCTCATCTTTCTCTTCCACTTCAACAGCTTTTCGAACGTCAACGATGGTCTCGTCGCGTTTCTGAACAATGGTACTTTCAAACTGACAGTAACCAATAAAAAAGAAACTCACATCTGCCAACGGATCTGTCACTTCTGTCGTTTTAACCGCAGTAGCTGACAACGCGGGAGACCGATCGAGTGACGGGAAAACTGACACACCGCCAGTAGGCTTCTGCTTGGAAGGCGCCTGCGAAGGGACAGTCTAAAATAAACTCTTGCTCAAAGGTTAACTGGTTGTATGCTGGAAGGAAATCTAACGAGAGTATATCATTTTAAATGTGAAATACATACGAGAAGATCTGAAGATTTCGTCGCCGTCGTCTTCGGCTCACTCTTGCGCGGCGCGGCGCTAAAGATATCGTCCTCTTCGGAATCGTCGTCGAAAAGAGACTTGGCTGTTGTTTTGGGAAATGGAGCTCTTGGCGTGATCGCCGCGCTGCTCGCTTGAGCAGCAGTCTTTGCTGGCTGAAGCACAAATGTTGAATTATATTCTCGCATCACAATGTGTCCGACCGGTCGAGTGTTGTTAGCAATCGGCGCGAAAATGTCCGAGTGATCGTCGCGCTCATCCCCAATATCGTCGAAGATGTCGGTAGCGGCCGGAGGCGGTGCGGGTTTCGATACAATTTGCGCAGACGATGGCGGTTTCGACACGACTTGCGCAGGTGGCGGTTTCGCTGAAAAGACCAATTTTGTAAGCAGTGAAATACAATAATCGGTGAAAGGCAAAAATCCCGCATACCTTCGACGACTGACGGCTTTGACGCGACAGTGGAAGAAGCCGCCACGTTGGCGCCTTTCGCGCGCGGCTTCGGCGGCGCAAAAAGATCGTCCTATGACGTCATGATTATAAATCGACACGAGCACAAACGATACCGTACCTCTTCGTCCGAATCGAACAAGCCGCCCGTTCGTGTTTCGAACAAACTGTCAACTTTGCGCGGTTGAGCGCTCACATTGGTCCTATTCGATTGCGGCAACGGTGGAGGCACTTCGAATATATCTGCTGAAAAGAAAACGCAATAAGCAATCACAATGATGCGTTAGAGACACTCCTCACCATCATTTTCGCTGTCTTCCGCCGCTGCTTTTTGCGCAGGTAACGATGGTGTGATCGTTTTCGCCACCGGCTTCCTCTCGCCCGAAACGACGTTTGACGGCAAGCCTAGCTTAGCGGCCAACTCATCTTGAATCGATCGACTTGAAGTCGGCTGCACAACATTCTGCAAGCGATTACAGTAAAAAATGTATCCAAAAAAGGTTATAATAAAGACGATAAAAAATGTCGGCATAAAAACGATTGGAGCCAATTGAATAGAAGCAAATCAATGCATCAAAATACGACTAACTCTGCAGTTGACGTAAGAGCGAAGAAAAGAAGAGAACGAACCTCGATGGGTTCGTTGAAGAGAGAGTCGACGTCATTCCGACTGGCAGAAGCGGCGACTCTGTGATCATCGGCGAACAATTCGTCGCTGCGACCGCTGCCGGAACTGGCGGCGTACAGTCCGCTGTGATCGGAGGGCGCTTTCTCGGACGTGGCGGGCAGCGCTTCGGTCGCCGGCCGTTGAGCGAGAGAGGGCGGGTTGGGAACCCGCGTTCCCACGTCTATCACCAAATCGTCGCTCTCTTCTATCCTTGTCGCTCCCCTCTGCTCCTCTTGTTCCACCAGACCCACGCTCTTCGACATCGCAAACTCTTTCGAGCCGATTAAAAACGGCAGTGGTCGCACGAGATACGGATCCTGAATGCCAAAATTATCACTAATTCGTCCTCATAGAGAGATAGTGACGCCAACCAGCGGCTCGAATATGGGCTCAGGCTTGAATGTCGGGTCATCGTCCTCGTCAAAGTCCTGCGGTCGAATCTCAATGCGCTTAAAGTGCGAGCCGACTAGACGACAGCCGAGCGTCACGGCTTCGCGCATGCTGGCGAGGGTTTCGGCTTCTCTCTCCGCCTTCGTCTTGGCTTCCTTGACCTGGGTCGGCTTGCTAGATATCTCAGCAGTTCTTGGAATGTCTTCGTCGTAAACACGCTAAACAAGAATGACAGTAAAAAAGAAAAGGAGCAAACGTGAGGGCAGACTACATTTTCAAAGAACTGCTTCGCTGCGAGTGCGACGAACTGATTGTGCACGTTGTCGAAGCGCACGGCGGCTTGGGTCGCTTCCCAAACTGAATCGTTCAACTGCTGACTAGTAGCGGCCACTCGTGACACCAGTCGTTCCGCCGAGTCTTCCATATATCTCAACAGCTGAAAGTTTCCCGTTCTAGGTTCTATACCATTTTCATTTTGATAAAGACATATTCCAGTTCAAAAAGGACATTTTCCCGATCAAAGAGGACACTTTTCATAAATTTCAATTGGTATACATCCTCTTTGATCTGGGAAACGAATAACAAAGCGTCCTTATTGAAGTGGAAATGGCATAATAAGTCAATGAGCACATGCTTACCCCGGCATCACCCGCTAGCGTCCATCTGGCGCTTTGGTCGCGAATTTTCGCCGGGTCCAGCGTGGCTGGCGACCTCAAATCTTCGGTCATCTTTTGAGCGAGCAAACCACCTTCTCTTTTGTTTATACTTAAACTGCGGCAATGTCGGATCGACCAGTTCGATCGCCGAAGGGCCGCATTGCTCGCGCGAGTGATTGTGCATGGTTGTGCACGTGCGCGTTGTGATCAATTGGAGCAACAAATACGGTGTCGGAAAATCGTTGCAAGACTCACGCGCTATAAGAGCTCAATGGATGAGCAGTAAAGTTCAATCCGGCTGCTCTGCCAACTCATTATCATTTTGACGAAGATGTTCACTGTTTTTACGAATCATTGGAACGACAGCTGTACAATGCAGAAAACTGATTGATCGGTGATGCTCTAGCGTCTACGACGTTCACAATAATATCCGCGCTCAACAGAAATGCTCCCATCCCAACTTCACGAGCACCTCCGATACGCTTGCCGTCATCAATTCCAATATTTTCGCTCATTCATGTACACTTTTTCGCCAGGTATTGATTCATTCGCTCTATCCCGGCTCGTCCACCATTCATATAAAACTGAGTTTAAAGAATTTGCAACAAGAAGAATGCACACAAACTTCAAAAGTCATTCTTATTACGTATAATAGTGCATGTTTTGCGTTATGACAACACTTTACTTAGCCAAAACAACAAAGACATATAGCGTACAAAATTCCGATCACAGTTATGCCCGTCGTCAATGAAAGTAAATTTTTGGTACCACTATTCTTTAAAAATCTTCAGCGCTCTCTAGTGAATGTATATGTGTTTTCCCTGAAATCAGAACAATTATGCATTAAGTAAATTTATGAATAAAACGTTCAGATGCTTACCCCCATCATATCGTTGTCATTCAGGGATTCCTCTCCATAGCGCTGCACATAAATTCCATAGCGCACCTGAAATACAAAACAACGCAATCAGTCAAGGCTCGATAATATCACATCACATTACTGTCAAGCAATGATTTAATATTGCTTAGTTAGAATATTATATCTACTCTTTAAAAAAGAATTTATGACTTCGCAACTCGTTTCGGCTGTTAATCGTATCACTTATAATTCTATAGAGAAATTACTGGAAACATCAGAAACTGATGCAGTGTAAATTGTTTATACCTGTAAATGTCGGAGCGACAGATTTTGACCTGTATAAACAAATTACCGTTCTAAGCGGTACCGCTAGAAACGACTTTTACTGTAGCATCATGTTATACTTTGACGATGGAATGCTAACGATATGATATGGTATCATTCATTCTTCACTAAACGGAATGAAACATGAGCCGAGTAAGAACGTACTTCATCGTTCAACAAGACGATAAGGATGAAGAAAAAGAGCCCTTGAAGTCCTTCTAGTGAAACGAAAACGTATTCGAAGATCGTGTGCACGTCATTGTTGAAGTAATCGGCGAGCAGAGAAGAGCCGAACGCCCAGGTTAGTCCGAGTAGAGGCGCCATTACCGCCATGAAGATGAATGTTCCTCTGAAGCATTTGTCAAGAGTTAGTGTATCGCTTCTATTCTTAGAGTCTTTCGATCAGTGCGAAGATGGCAAGCCACCTACCGTATCCCGCCAAAATTAGCTTCTCAAGGTGTCATTTTATGTAGCGGGATATCTTTATGCAAAAAATCATTATTGATTCATCGATAATAAGCGCAATAAATTGTAGAATGATAGGCTGTGAACTTTTGGAAGCTGTTTGCCTGATTCAGTGGTCAATTTTGTGCTCTTACTGATGGAAAACTACTATTACTATAATTTGACCGTGCACTGTATAGGGCCAGCGTACCTCACGGCTCGGAAGAGCATCTTCGCCGAAGCAAATTTCTCCTTCAGCGAACTGAGCGATCCCATGATGTATAGTGCTATAAGGACGCTGATCTGAAAGTTTATTTTGCAAACGACTGTATTGAAAAGAAGAAATAAGAGAGAGGGCACCAAGGTGATGACTGCGGCTGGTCCGACAAAGGTCCACGGTAAGTAGCTGTACACCTGAAGCCAACAGCTGAAAAGAGGCAAATTTCAACTGCACATTACTGTAGCGCTAAACGAACTATTCGTTTCCGCCATAGTACTCCCAGTTCAGTGCTGCACATGCTGCAACGACGCCTGCCGGCGCTGCATATCCAATCAACCACATGATAGAGCTTGGCACACCAGACTTTGGTCGATTTTGCTAAACGTCCCATATCAATTTGAGCGTAACTGACAATTTGTGGATAGAATCTTACTTTCGTCGTTTTCGGCGTTTTGTTTGCCAGCATGACGAGATAAATCCCCAGGCAGAACATCCACGTGAACACGGCCAAGAAGAAGTAGTGAAGGATTACGGCAACAATGCGGCAAACCAGCTGAATTACGATATTATTGGACTGATACAGTTTTGACTATAGAGCTGATCGGAGTCGTCGTGATTCGACCGATTTCCGAAATATCCCCCCATTTTTCATACAACACCCATGAATATATATTCGCGCAAAATGCATTATCGATAATGGCGTATGTACCGTGTAAGAAATTGTATACGTCCGACAAATCATATCTGTTTCAAGATATCGAGCATACTTGAAGATTTGAGAATCTCGTAACGCTTCAGTAAGAGAATCAATAATGAACTTCTGGTAATTATACGATAGGCTTAGCCGACACTTGCAGAATTTTTTAAGTGTGCTCGACGTCTTATTAGCCCTACAGAAATAATTACCCATTCGTCCGTGAAGTGGATCCCAATCAGATATCCGAGCTGCGCGAGGAACAGAGAGCAGCACATGTTACGAAGAATGAACAATCCCTGCGAGACGTAACGCCTGAATGATGGAAATTATGAAATGCTGCAGCGAATTTCATATTGCGCGGGGAGATACCGAACGTAGAGTAGAACGCAGCCCGTGATGAAGAGACAAAGCAGTGATAGGGCGAACACGATGCGAGTGAGCCACGTCAGGATGGTGCCTCGGCCTTCGTAGACTGGTCCAGGACCGATTTGCATCAGTAGCGCGTAGTTGGTCATGTGTGTGCAAGAACAGAGAGCACTCCTGTCGTCACTGTCTAATGCAACGCAACCGCTCGTCGAGAATCGGCTGAAAACAATTTCGCTTTTCAGTTTCGCGCTTTCTCGAAAGTAACGTTCAGTTTCGTAACAATATTGCAATTGCAGAATTATGATATAGCAGAATTGCAAGCGCGGAAATGGTTATTTTCTGGTCATTGCCTGCTCTTTCCTGCTGTTTCCTCTGAATCAGTTCTCGAGAAAACGCGGCAGTGGCGAAGAATAAACAACAACTCAATTGCTTCCCCTATCCACGAAAAGCATTCAACTGCTTACTCGACTTCATTTTCAACGTCTCGCTGAAGCCAACCGCAACGCAAGCGTTCGACCGGAACTGGTTCGTCGAGTGGGAATCGCAGTCGGACCATAAGATCGCGAGTGGGTGAGAAGTCGAGAGTGGTGGTGACTGAAATGACGGTCGAGGCAGCCTTGATCTCGGCGCCAGGAGGTGGGTCCCAATCGCTGACGATGGGCACGGTGATGTTGACGATCGCGCACATCATTCCGAACCGCACCCTGTGTTGCATCAGCTCTGTAATTAGATGACAGTCACCCTCTTTTCCGCTTTTCAACGTGTTCAGCCGCCATCATAATGCACCCACTCACTGATTCGATTTTTTTCTCACCTTACTTTTTGCATCGTGTTTTTGTCGCTTAAACGGTATTCAATCTTACACCCAATTTCGTCATCTTCGCATTTGATTCTAACGCAAGGTTGATATAATTCAAGCGCCATTTAATTATGAAAAAATTGTTCGGTGCATTGTGACAGTAAACTTGATCCTGAGCTTACCTGGCGAGCGCAGCATCTCTTCCGTCAGCTCGCACAACGCATTATCTTTACCGTTCTCCGCCGGCCACGGCTGACCAGGTCGAATGATGTAACTTTCTCTTTCTAAATGAGAACATCGATGCATTGTCAAAGCCTGAGAGTAATCATAGATTAATGTGTCCATCGCTTGTGAGATAGTCTCCTTCGAATAGGCGCTGGGCATCAAAATTTTGATCTTGCAATTCAGAGTGGAAGAATTGTTAATGCCCCGCTGACAGTCGCACGGTATGCGCTACCCATATTTTCGCAAATTTGCAGACATGTTTGGAGCCTAATCGATTATGGAGTTCTATCTCTCCATTAAATTAAGCGACGAACAAGAAAAATTCCTTCTTAAGTATGGCAGAGCTTGTCATACGTTTACCAAAAACAGTAATTCTTTCGCTTCTGCATTGCGAAATTAGACGTTTTTTTAACATTTCACGCAAAAAAAATCTTTTAAAGAGTTGAAATATTAATTGCTCACTGAAGTAATCGCTTTGATCGACGACAGCGCTGGCATTTGGCGATACATAAACGTCATCATTGATATCGTTGAGAGTCCGATTGAAAAAGTTTTTCATTTCTTGGCTGGCGAGTTGCTCGTTCAAGAACACCAACTCGGTGGATGCTTTCGGACTTCGCTCCATTACGCCACTTAGAGCCGGCGACAAGTAGTGATTAATAATGTTGTCATATTTCTGAAAAGACACGTTCTCCCATGATTGTCTCCACACATTTGCAACGTACGCTATCCAAGTCGGCTTCTTCGGTCGGATCGAGACCAACCAATGGGCACTGCTCGACGATGCCCTTTAGTATGGCCATATATTGTTCTGCCTCAGGTCCATTGGAGGGATCTTGCAGTTGGAGGAAGACGTCCAGGACGACGGAGCATACTTCTGGGCTTTTGACGTTGGGAAGCACATTTGCCACCCATTTTTGGAGCTCCGACGCTTTGAGCATGATGCAGACGTCGACTACCCCAGCCCAAGTAGTATTTTCGAAGCACTTTCTCAGTTTCTTTCCTCCCCATCCAGGCACGCAGTCGAGCCGCGCCGTTCTGGTCGCGTTCGTCTGCGGCCATTCATTCTCGGCGTCGCAATGCCCTGAAAAGTTTTCATCTTATCGCTGTCGTTACTCTAGCTGCGGTAGAAACTAGTCACGTAAACGATGGTTTTGGATCGAATGAGCTTACTCGAGCAAAATTTAATTCAATCGATCGATGTTTATAGGAATCAACTTTGAACGTATCATTTACACCCTATACTTCGAAAGGCAAGTCAAATCTAGGCCGAATCGGCTCTCTTCCGATCAAATTCTCTCTAAAATATGAGACCGACTGGTTACTCTGGCAACAGGATCGGATCGTACAAAGAGGTGAGTAGAGAGTATCCGTTGCGTACCTTAACGCAAAATCTAGCATATCGATGAAACGTTTCTGTATTACGGTAGCGGCGGAGGAACTCAACGTGACGCATTTCACAATCGGGCGCAGACCACTTACTGAACAGGCATTCCTTATTCGCGGTCACGTCGGAGCCGGGCGGGCAGACGCAAGTTTTTGTCACCCGATCGCATACAGACTCCCAAGAGCAGATCTAAAATTGAAGTCAATGCAACGTTGTCTTTTCGCAGATGGCAATATCCCATACCTCTTTGTTAGCGCACGTCTCGCCCACACGCTGTCGTTTCGGCTCGCAGCGCATTCCTTCTTCGGAATCGTACGCGCCTTGGTACGCCGAGCACTGACACATTGGCAGCTTAAAGGCCAAGTTGCATGTTGAGTTGTAGCCGCAGAGACGATTAATCGGGCTGCAGTTCTCTCCTACAAAGCTCACGCGAGTTTATATGCATCTCTAGCGACTGAAGCAGCAGCAAACCTGGATGAGCTGGGTATTCTTCGCAGCTGTGGCCATCTTTCGACTGCGTGTAGCCCGTTCTGCATGCGCAGTTACTGTTTACGCACGCCATCGTCGTCTGGTTGGCGCACACGCTGCTGCATTTTTCTCCGAGGTCCGGCATCTTGCAGATTCCGTTGTTGCACATGACGTACGCCGGGTCGCAAGAGATTGAGCACTTCTCGCCTTCGATCGGCAAGCGACATATTGCTTTCGCGCGATCCCAATACGTCCCCAAAGTCACACAGACGCCCGGAGCGAGGCACTTGCCCTCTCTGAACGTATTCTTCTTCGTGCAAGCGCATTTCCCTTTGACGCATGACGAGAGTTGATCGCTTCGGCATTGAAGCACGGCGTCGCACTGTTCTCCAACCTCCTGCGTGCCTCGCCCACCGAGCATGTTGGACGACCGGCAGACGTCAAAGTCCAAGTCGTGATAGAGCGGATTGATGCAGGTGCAGACATTGTTGAAGCATATGGCCTGCGTGAGCGGATGGCACGGGGAACGACGGTCGCAGTGGTCGCCGACTTCGGAGAAGTTACCGACGCACTGGCCGTCGTTGGATACTAAGGTGTAGGGCGGCTCGCAGGTGCAAACGCCTTTCATGCACGCTGAGCCACCGCCGCAAATCTCATCGCTTGCGCACGAATCAGACGGGAGTACCATCTCGCGGACGCAAAGGTGTTTGCCGATCGTATTGTCGTATTGCGGCTGGCGGCCCGGTAAGCAGTCGCATGCGGTACCGTTGCAATCCGATCCTCCGACGCATATCTCGTCATTTCCGCAAGTCTCTCCCAGATATGATTGACGCTGGGTGCAAACGTAGTTCTTTATCGAGTTGTCCATGACGGCCTTCTTGCCGGCGTCGCAAGCGCACTCTCCGTCTCGACACACCGACCCCCCTGAACAAGTTTCTCCATGACTACAGCTCTCTCCGACGTAGGCCTTGTCGCCGACGCAAATCGTTTTGCTGAGATAAGTGTCATATTCGGTCTGCAGGCCGGCTGGACAGCGACAAGTGGGGCTGTCGCAGAGGGAACCGGCTTGACACTGAGGCGCGATGAAGCACGTTTCGCCGACATACTTCTCTTGGAGTATGCAATCGTACTGTAACGTAGACGGATTGAGCTTGGGAATGTAGCCGGCCGAGCAGATGCAAGTTTTGGGGGCGGAATTCGAGGCATAACCGCAGTAGCTCGAGCTTTGACATTTCTGGCCGTCCTTGCAGCTGTCGCCATCAGGATTTCCTGCGTAAGCGGAGCAACCGCCACCAGCGGGAAGGGACCAGATCCCTCCTATCTGGCACGCACGCGTTATCTGACCGCCTTGGCACGGAATTGAGGCGGAGCTGCCGATGGCCGTCGACGGCCACGCCCCGTCCGTAGGACATTTTGCTGCAATCGTATAGTGCAATTGTTCATACCTTGCTGGGATCAATATCACAAAACTTTTGCGGTCGACATCGCAATTGCAGTTCGCAGTAGGTTGTGATTAAAATTTCGCAAACATTTTAGCGCTATTGTGATGGCAAAAGCTGCGTGAGACCGAAAGAGAGTTGCGAAATTGCGTGATGACAACGCGAACTGCTAAAAGTTGCTGTGATGGGTATCTCGCGGCAGTTTTGTGAAATCAGTCCTTAAGGGGGATTAGCAGTATTACATGGTACTTGGTAGCAAACGCCGAGTAGGACAGTATCTGCGCAGTCGTGTGCCGTCCACATGTAATTGTTATCTTGCATGCTCGCGATGCAGTTGCCGGCGGACTGACTCGGCTCTACACCGCCGCTCCACGGGATCCATTGGTTTGTATTCAGAGCCAGAGTCTTTCCGTCCGCCCAAACCCACGCAGATTTCGACGTGCTATATTGCAATCCGATCCAAATATTTGCCATTTTCGGTTTTGATTGAAGCATTGACAAGCTAAATACGTTTGAACATTGGAAGGAAACAAATTTGCGCGATACCGAGTTGCTTGAAACTGGGTCCAGGCGGCTTTCGTCGTCGGCATCACCAAGACTGACCCAGCCTGATTGCATTTATCTCGAGCACTATTCCATGCGGCTGGATCTGAGTCGACAATCAGACATTGTCCGTTTTTAAATGTCTCGCTCGGCAAGCATGGATCTTAAATAATACAAAGCTATCTCTGTTAGATGCACGATTTCTTACTTATGGCACAGATGTACAATTTTGTAGCCGGATCGAGGACTTGTGTCATGTTGCTCGGACAAGAGCATTGTGCTTTGTCGAAACACTGGCTGTCAGCAGTGCAGATCTCTCCATCCTTACAACTGTCTCCGGGGCGGGACTCTTTAGGGATGCAAATCTTTTTCTTGAGCATTAGATCGGATGAGGCGTAAGTACCGACAGGGCAAGAGCAAACATTGGCTAGACAAGTGCTATTGCCCATGCAGCGATCTTGATTAGTGCACGATTCCGTCACATAGCTCATACACTGCCGAGCATCAACGGCGCCCCAATTGCCGCCAGCCAAGCACGTTCTATACTGAATTCCGCCCAGGGGACACGCGCTTTCGGCCACGCCTAGTTCCTTTGTCTTCTTCCACAGCGCAGTCGCGTCGCAGAACATGGCGGCCACGCACACCTTGGACGAGCCTTGCACCTGACCGATTTCTGTCGGCCCACACTTGCACACGATGCCGTTGCAAACCGAGCCTTCTACGCAGATTTCCCCATTGGCACACGACTCGTCGACGTTCGATATCTTCGCGACACATTGCATCGTTCCATTCACCATTTTGCCAGTCATGCCCAGCGTACATTGACAAACGNCCCCATTGGCACACGACTCGTCGACGTTCGATATCTTCGCGACACATTGCATCGTTCCATTCACCATTTTGCCAGTCATGCCCAGCGTACATTGACAAACGCTGCTGTCGCAGACGGAGCCGCCGACGCACTGTTGGCCGTTGAAGCAGCTTTCTCCAATCTGAGCGGTAGAGGGCTTGCATGTCGTTCTGTTGTCGCTGTTGGACTGCTCAACGTAACCGGGCAGACAAGTGCACTGTTTGCCCGGGATGGCCCGATTGGGAATGCAGACGGAACTGCCCTGGCATTGGTCTTGGAACTGGCACGGATCGCCGACGAAAGCGATGCACTGGGAATCGTCCGGCTCACCCCAGATTCCGCCTTCTTTGCACTCCCTCGTCTTGATGGCGTTCATGTAAAGGCAGAGATTCGATTGATAGTAGAACTCTTGAGTTCTTTCCCACTCGCCCTCTTGCGCACAGTGATCTGTAATAGACATTTTTTGCACGTCTACGCGTCAGGAATACCGCCCAATATACATACTTGGAGTTATATAACACATGGCAGTATACGACGGATCGCTGCAGTCGGTAAATGTCCAGTCGTATCCTTTTGAGCTGCTGCTGCTGGCACAATTAAGGATAGAGGAGGCGTCGGCGTTGGGGTAGCGCGGCGTTAGTTCGTTGAAGAACGGAGTGGGCAACCAGTCCGTATCGTTAGCATATTCTGTCTCATCCGCGTACAGGTATTTCTTCTCCGACTTGTCCCATTCGAATCCTATCCATATTCGATCCAAACTAGGATTTGATTTGCGTAGTTGCAATCTAACAATACTTTCCTTTGTATGATTTCAAACATTTGCGCACTAACCTCGCCGCTTGCAATATCTTCCAGTCTGCCTCTTCTTTTACGAACGCCAGTTGACTCCCGTCGTCCGCGCAGATGTTCTTTGCGCTCTGCCAGTCGGTCGACTTCGGGAACACATAGACGCAGATGCCGCTAATGGCCACTTGATTCTCCCCACATACGGGTGCTGAAGAGACAACACGCTCAATACAAGATATTTGCAGGCTGCATGAAACTTAGTGCGCGGAGCGCCGCAAATGCGCACTCTCCTCTGGACGCACATGTTCAAGCATAGTGGGGGACAGAAGGACGAACGTACGTACGTACGGGCTAGTCAGAGAGGAGGGGCGCTTTCGGCGGCCTAAAAATGGTCGGACATACCTTGGACGCAGTAAGTGATGCCGCTGGTGCTGTTGTATTCCGTAGTGCCGTTCAGACAGGTGCAGACGCCATTGAAGCAATACGATCCTTGTTGACAAGCCTAGAATCAGACTGATGACAACGAAAAGTCGCGTATTTCTACAGTACCTCTCCGTTGGAACACGTCGCTCCAACTCGCGCCTCGGCCGTGATACAGAGCGTTCGGTTGAGTAGCGCCGCCCAATACGTCGCTTGCCCGGTCGGACAGCTGCATACATTGTTCAAACATGCGGCGCCATCGGTGCAATACGGGCCGTTTTCGCTGCAGGGATCCGACCAGTACGACTAAAAATTTCCATATTACAATATTGCATCATTTTAAGTTGTAACGGACAATTGAAACGAGCACTACTATTATGCAATGGACAGTTGGTCATATTATGCAACTCATTTTCACGCCTAAATTTTCTACTCAGGCTATGAACGATGCAAAAATTATTGAATTAAAGTTGCGCATCAGAAATAGTCTCAAAGAGCCTATGCTTAGCCTCTGTGGAGGTCGAGGTTGGAAACACGAACGCTTTACGGAAAATGTTTAGATTGTGTCGTTCGCGTTTAACTTTTCGTTTGAAAGTTTATTTGTGGCACGCAATACATTTTCAGTTTTGGTATAATGATACGATGCGAGAGCCTTCATGTCAACTTGAATTTCGAAAAGAAGCTTTGTTCACTACGCGATTACCGTACACACGCGCACAGTAAAATAAAACTGTGCGTACGGCACGCCGCTAAATAAGCGCTCTCCTGAGAAAGAGTGCAAAAGCTCTTTGCGCCAAATGAATAAAATTCTCTCACCTTGCACTCAGAGCTGTTCTGCGCTCCCCACACGCCGTTCGAGTTGCACGAGCGATGAACGAAACCTCCCAGGCAGGGAATGATTGCGGTCGTTTGCGCAACGGTCTGCAGCCACTGGCCATCTCTGGGACAACTCTCTGAAGCACAAGGTTGGCCGTATTATACGTAAACAGATGCGTTGCGAACGCCGCTTAAACAATCGACTTACGCAGCGCAGGCGCGATAGTGGTTGTGAGGTCGGTTGGTCGCGCCGTCGGAGCCACATAGCACGACTGAGTTGAGTTATTGTAGTCCATGTCGTCATTTTCGCAGATGCATTCGAGGGTGCTCGCCGAGCAGATGAGCGATAGCGAGGGGTCGCACTGTTTCAGTGTGTCGTCG
>NIUQ01004386.1:0-13908 GCA_002796945.1 Plectus sambesii
AAAAATATCGTTAATAATTTCAGATAATCGACAAATGCTGCAACGCGATTAAAGCGATCTTCAAGGATGACATTAGCGGCGAAACTTCCTTGGAGGGGACGAGAGCGATTGCGCAATTAGTCCAGCAGAAGTCTGTGGCCATCGCTCCCGAACTTCTGAATTGTCTGCTTTCCTTGAGGATCAAGGTGAGCACTGCGTTGCGTTGTATGAAGTCGATTTCCATGGGCTTATTTATATCTGTGAATTAAGTTATAGTACGTCACTCTTGTACTGTGCTTCAGCGTGTGAGGAAAGGACGCCTCGTTAATATGTTCAGAATTATAAGCCTCCTATGTTTTGTAAGGGGCGAAAATCGTTTATAAGGGTTATCGCACATACTGGTCAAAATATGCCAATCCCCCAAATATATGTATAAAAGATTTCCACTGTAGTGTGAATGTGCCTTGACTTGCGTCATCGCTGTGTTGAGTTTCAGCAGATCGACTCGGGCGAAAAAGACAAAGAAAAGGAGGCTTTAATGAGCAAAAAGTATCAACTGAAGAAGGAGCGCAAATCGAAAAAGTCGCAAAAGGTTTGCATAGGATTTATTCGTTCTCTTCGCGAACATGCGATCAACTTTATTGTTGTTTAGTACGACAAACAGCTGAAGAAATTGGAACAAGAGCTGAAAGAAGTCGAAGCGGCCCAAAACCAGTCGACCAAGCTCAAACTGGTAAGTCGGTTGCACTTTATTTGCAGCTTTAAACAATCTTTGCCTCGATTAGGTCTCAAAACAGCTTCACTGATATTTTTGCTTGTATTAAATTCTTTTTTCGAAAGTTTTCTCGCTCATCGTCCGTTTTGATGAATGAACAGATTAAAGTTATAGGAATTAACTTTATTCGAATAGTAAATAGAGACACTTCGAGACTAAGTTTAGTTACTTTTAATTTAAGTTCGTCAATTGTGTATTGTTTGCATTTTAGTGCAATTGTGTACAAAAATTTGCATTTTGGTGCTTTTACAGAACACCCAGACGATGAAGCACGCGTTTACCACCTACTTCCGCGTCATTCGACGAATGCCAAAGTCGGCGCTCTTGACGCCGGTGCTCGAGGGCTTGTCAAAGTTTGCCCATCTAATCAACGTCGAGTTCTTTGATGACCTCATCTCGTCCATGCACCATTTAGTAGAACAAGGGGTTGGTTGCTTTTTTGATCTCGTTCTGTTTTGAGTCGTATGTCATGATGTCGATACTTAAGCGTTACTATATACAGTGAAATTCGTTTATAACGGTTTCGGTTATAACGGTATTTCGTTTATACTGGTCAAGATTTGCTGGTCCCCCGGTAACTGGTATAAACGAATGTCACTGTATTTAAATTGTTATTTGGCTTTGAGAATGGGATGACGCGATAGTTTATAGTAAAAGTGCTTCGATAAGTCGGCTGTTTCATTTAGAAGCGCTGTTGGCCTCATCACAAAGACTTGGATGCGAATTCGCATGCATCAAAAGCTTTTAGTGTCCTTCTCAGTACGTAAAATGTTGTGCTTTCTATGGCAATTAACCCCCAATTACGGTACCCTTAGCTAAATATTCTATTCAGCAGAAAAATTCGAGTATAATCACATGCCTTTTTAAAATGAACTAACAAGTTTTAGTCGGAATGGATATCGAACGTCCGAACTATGCTATATTTATCTATTATCCTTTTGATGAAATTCTTTGCAGGACCTAAAGCCGCTCGACTCGCTGCACTGCATTAATACAGTGTTCGTTATCCTATCGGGTGAGGGTCAGGCGCTGAACATCGATCCCTACCGCTTCTATCGCTCCATCTACTCGCTGCTGCCTCGCATCGCGCTCGAGAAGAACGCCAGTAAGCGTCTTTTTATTATCAAATTAATAATTACATTTCGGAGGCTGCTGGTTTTATGTTGTTAGCAATGTCGGTGCAATTGAAAGATGGGTGGGAAAGGTACTGTCATCCTCAACGATATACGAAGTGTGAACACATTCCTGAGCGTAGGGCAAAAAATATAAAATGTACATGACCCACGTAAAACGGCATCACGTTACATTCGTGCTAAGTATTGATTTTTACGCCCCATTTGAATATTGGGCGATGATATCTTTAATATGGCATTGCTCATGATCGATTGTCAAACTCGTCACCAATTGGCGATGTTCTAAGCCTAAGCCTAAGCCTAAGCAACTTCGCTATAATCCGCCGCAATGATAATCAATTAATCAATCACGTAATCAACGTCACTTTACTGCAGATCAGCAACGTCGGCAAGCGGCGTTGGCGCTACGAACGCTGGAAATTATGCTGAACGTACGGCGGCGGCAAGTGAGCATTGGCCGCGTGGCAGCCTTCATCAAGCGGATGGCGCTGCTCTGCTTCGCTCTCAGAACCGATGTGCTCATCTCCTTTCTCGCTGCTCTTCGAACGTATTTTGTTGTAAGTTGACTACTTTTGTTGCTTAATAACTTCCTTTAACATTGCCTTATATCATATATTCCTTTTACTTTAATATGTGTCCTACTTTTCCATCATCATCAACAGAACATACCTTTTTCACGAAAAATTTAGGCTAGAAATGTGTGCTGAGAAATTATTTCAGTTTGATGGATGCGATCGCTGCGAGACCCGTTGCTTTGGCGGGCAGTGCGAGTTGTAGTCGGAGAATACAGCCGTCGTATTCTTTTTTTAGTAAATTGCGTGACTTGGCCCATTTCTACTCCATGAGAATGTATTTGAAGGCGTAAATCTGCAGATTCAATAATTTCTTTTGCTATAAATCGATTGATATGTTGTATTCTTTGGCTGGCGTCATGGCAACATCGAATCAGAAAAATTCTCACCAAACTATCTGCCAGAGTGCAGAGTGTAAGAGGGTGAAACCAGGTAACATTTTCGATATATTTTAGGCCCATCCGCGATTGTCAGAGCAGCTGCTAGACGCCGAAACGCAAGACGCCGGGCGGTATCTAGCAGCTGTAGAAGATCCCGACCACTGCAACGCGCAGAGCGCTACCATTATCGACGAAATGACTGCTCTGGCTGTATGTTTACATCATTTTCTCTTTAAAGAGCACTTTTAAATTCAATGAGACGTTTTCCAAATCAAAAATGGTACTTTCTAAACCAATCAATATGAAAAGTCTTCTATTTGATTTGAAATGTGGCCTTATTTAATTTGAAATGTTATATATTAATTTCTGATCAATATTTGCTGTATTCAATATGCGGGCCGATTGGTGTAGTGGTCTAAAAACCATCACTCATCAGTCTCTAGGACGCGGGTTCAATTCCCGCTGAGGGCGGCCCATCACCCAACCAAAGGTGCTCATCCCTCTGTGGGTCGGGGAATTGGTAGCAGCTAAGCTGCGAATATACCGGCGACAGGCCGGCCGATTCTCACCAGTCGCATCAACCATGGCCCAGAGTCGCATCGCGACAACGGGCCAGAGGAGCGGACCCCGCCACCCTGCGGGACAACCGCTTAGCGGACACTGCGAAAGCGGTACAAACGCTGAAGAAAAAAAAAATTTGCTGTATTCAATATATTTTCACTTTAAGATGCATCCTGACATTACCGTTCGTCAGTTCGCATTGCATATCCGCCATAAGCTGCCTTCGCTCGGCAATCATCGGCTGCAGCCCTCCGTCGCGACTAAGTAAGGAGCAGTGTATTGGTAATCGGGCTGAAGGGCGACCGGTACGAGAGAGGTCCTAAAGCAATTCTCGCCTGATTACAATTATTGCATTCAAATAGCACCGTAGGGCATTGTTTTGGCCACAAACTCCTACTTAACTCAGTTCAAATCACGCGCCTCCGACTGCGGTTGCCTTCGCATACCGGTCGCCCTTTAGCCCGATTAAGTGTATTGGTTCTATATAGCGCCGGCAAACCTACCTTTCTCACGCATCCCACAAAGCACATGGCTGGCAGTAGCCTATTCTTAAGACACTATCGCGATGTACCTAAATCTAAGCCATAACTTGCCTACCCTTGAATGTTGCATTCTCTAGATTTTGGCACTTTGTCAATGACTCATTCGATGTTTTCTTCCAGAAAGCCGTGGACGTGGCCGAAAGAGGATATGGCTGGCGATGACGACGAAGCGCTGCCTTTCGCCGACGCCATCACCTTCGGAAAGGTACAGTAGGAGAGGGCGAGAACCGATCAGCATCACTTCTTTTCTGTCGTTACACGCAGAACAAGAAAGTTCCGCGAAAAATTTACATTTCGAAAAGTTCTTCCAGAATATTTTGATAAATTTTTTGTTTAACATCTCACTCCATTTTACTGAGTAAAACAGAAAAAGGGGCACTTCCCCACACTTTTTCTTTGTTTTACTCAGTAAAATGGAGTGAGATGTTAAACAAAAAATTTATCAAAATATTCTGGAAGAACTCATCGAACTGTAAATTTTTCGCGGAACTAAGCTTAAAAAGGGGTACTTCCCCACACTTCTTCTAAGCTTACTTGTTAAATAGAAGGCAAATCGCTCAAGATAATGTGATGAACATTTTTCAGAAACGAAAGAATGCACCGCTGCTCTCCATAAGTGTGTGCGCAAGGATAGAAGCTTGGTTGCAAGAAAAGAAATGATATGATTGTTGACAGTTATTGTTACGTTGTTATGCGAAAGAATAAAAATCGGAAATAGCTTGCACAGTGTTTACCCACATTCGTACACAAAAGCTGCAATGTTTGCGCGCTACAATTTTGCAGACATTTGGCCGGTTTGACATCGCGTACTTTAGCTAAAGTCGGACTTAAGGCCTATCCTTTACCATTGCGCTAAGTCTGACTTTAGCTAGAGTACGCGATGTGAAACCCACCCATTGCCCTACTATATAAGAAGTCGAGGGTCTCCTTAACCGTTTTGTTTGTGTATTCCATTTCTATTTTGATGAAAAACGTCCTCCACATTGATTTAACTTTGAAAGTGTCCTTATTAAAATGGAAAAGATAAACAATATGGTAGAAACCAATTTTAAACCATAGAGGTGGTATCCATGGCCCCGAGTGCAGCTATATCTGGGCACCCGTCACCTATACTTTGCTTGTTTGACGACCAGGACTAGATGCAAAAGGCAACTTCTTGGGTGTACGCTCCACATAGAAAATTTGAGAATGATGAGTTGAAACGCTGGTTGATTGCAATCTCCGACTGTATTCGCCAAAGTGCCACACCTTTCCGGTTTTTACTACATATAAACAGGTTTCAATACGTTCTATTCGTCAGTTGCTACTGCGCAGTGCTGTCCGAATTAAGTGAGAGAGAACTTCGCACGTTATGTTCGTTCATTCGATTAGCCACCTTTGACAGTGAAGTTACTCGCTAATCAGTCAATCATCTATTTTATTTTGTTATTGAGCGGAAGAACATTGGCGCGATTAGGCTAAAATCTAGCGACATCCCCTTCCTCTACCAACGTATTGTATAAATTGTCAACACATTCAACTGTGAAATTGTAAAAGTGGGACAAGACTGTTTTTAAAATTTTACATCGACAAATATGCAATCAAAATATGCGGTCAGAACATGCAGTTATAGTTTGTATGACAAAATAAATGAGAGAATAGCTCATGAAAGCTATAGACAGCACACAATTATAGTACAAACAGTGTATCAAATGGTTGGATCGGTAGCATAATCGCTTCGTAAGGCCGAATGATTCTTAGCTATCCTCAGCGCTATGCTTCACGTTAGACTTGAGTAGTATTTATGAACAGCATAAAATACGATTATGTTGCCGGTCCATAAACTGTATCGTAAGACAATTACACATACATGAACACAGGTCATAATTGACTAAAACTGTTAAAAACGATCATCACTGGGCACTGTTCTGAGATACACCCGATTCGGCGTAATATTCTTTTGAACTTTTCCTCTTTAACAGATATCCCATTAATTTCAGACTCAGCTATCTGCATGCTAGTAAAAAACGAACTCTATGCCTACTGCTCGGCGCCTATTTCGGCACATATAAGCTTCTATTGTAACTTTATTACTCTTCCTCTATGGTCGTATTCTGGAGGTTGTTCGCTTGTAGATCACTGAAAATTAAAAATTAATGAAATGACCAGATTTGTTAATATATATGTCTACGTTTAATATTAAAGCCACGTTGTACGATGCAAGGGGTGGCAGTAAACCACAAATCAGTTATTATACAATGCCTCTTCATGTTGAAGCAAAGGACAAACTTCAGATGCGTCGATCCGTTCAGGCCAATTTCGTTATTTCGGTTGGGCACCGGTATTGCTCGACAGTTCTTCTGGACTGATTATATTCAGTTTCACACTAGTCAAAAGTTACTTTGCACGGTCTAAATAATCGAGGACAATTTTTCAATCGGCACTGCTATCGGCCAGATGTGCTGATTACATCAACCAAATAAAAAAATATCCTCGCCTAGCCTCAAGCTCCCATGGTAAGCAGCTGAATGATATATTTTAAAATGTGCAAAAAAGACATACGGATTTTCTATCGTAATGGTGGGAGACTTGGGAATCGCGAGCTGCATCAATGAGGCATGGTAGGCGTTAAGATAGGCACTGACGTTGACCTCCAGGTACGTGCACTCGTCGAGAGCAATGGCGGTGAAATCGGGAGAGAACGCTGCTGGATGGCGCTTGATTTCCTTGTTGGGGTCGTCCAAGGTATCCTGACTCGATGATAACGCGCTGACGCTGCCGAATCGGTTCGAATGATGTGACAGATGAGGAGCAATCTCGACCAGCTTATTCAGCACTTCTTCACCGAAACAATGCCATGGTCCCGCTTCGAATTGCATACCGTTCTTAAATGAGCAATATTTTGCCACTTTTCAAGCTGAATATTTCTGTCATGGAGGAAGGTCCCTTCGGTGCGATGTATTGATGATCCCCAATGGTGCAACTGAGTTACCGCAAATCCTCCAATAAACGCCCAGGGCGTTTAATATGTCAACCTAGGCTTGAGGGGGCTTTTATTGAAAGGTAAGCGTTTATTACTTCAACCTAAGCTTAAAAGGACGTTTATTGGAGGGAGATCATTTGTTTTTTCAACAGCCACTTCAACTTACACCGTTACTCATAAATAAAAAGGTTTTGCAATATCAGTAAATGAATTTGATTGTTTTAATAGAACTGAAAAAGTAATTGAGATGGTTCTGAGAGTTCAGTATTAACCTCACTCTATCCCTTCGCGTAAGGAATGCATCGTAAATAGTGTTTGACTGCGTATTACAAGGCCGCCTAACGGTAAGCTAATTAAAATATGAAAGAATCGCACTCGCAGTAAGCTTGTCTTGCGCAGTTGATAACAGTTTCCAATGCATCCTCACAAACAGGGATGAAAAGTCCCTTCAAACGAACCTGTCCAATGTTAGTGACCGTCACACGTCCTTCCAGAATGAGAATAAATCGTTCGCTCATTTGATGCTTCTGATAAAGCGGTGCAGTTTTGGCGCGATTGTTGATGTCCACATGTCGAACGTTCTGCCGCACCACTCGCTCCAATAAGGGGCGGCTGATCATATCAGCGTGAAAGGCGGGCTGATTGGTCGACAGCCACTGTATCGTAGCCAATCGCAACTGCAGTGAAATATCCGTCGTAACTGACGAATCTTCTTCCAGAAAACGGGTCAGATCGTGTGCCTAAATTATTTGATTTTGTGGATGCATATACACATACAATCCTGAACGCCGAAATGCAAAGGTTCTTCCCGAAAAAATAACTAATATAGCGCCCTATGCTTTCGTGGTCTTCAAATGCGCCCTATGTTTGATGTTTTCAGCATGTTAAGGTCAGACATAGGGCACGTTTGAAGATTACGAAAACATAGGGCGCGTTTTAAATGTTGTCCGTTCTTCCCCTTTACTGAAATGAATAACGATACTGATCAAATTCACCAGTAATAGTTTAGAAATTCGATTTTAAAGAGACCCATATGTGTAGATGTGCGAATAGCGAGGAAAAAATATTACTAATCAGTTATTTTCCTTGTTAATTTGGATGCTCCTCACTATTGCTCCCGTTTGAATGTAGTTTGTGTAGTGTAGTTTCCTATTCTCTGATGCAAAATTCCTAACGACATTTCCCCAGGCAAACTAATAATTTGCAAAAACGCAATCACTTGTGACTTGGTTCGCTGGGCGCGAATGATGTTATCGGTGACTGTGTCCGTTTCATCGACGATTTCCGCCTGTAGAATTTCCTCAACGATGTCTTCAAGGGTGACGACTCCAGTCAGTTCATAGAAAGGATCTCCTTCCTCCGGTTGTACAATCTTCTGCGCAATCGCCAGATGGTAATCGCCCTGAAATATATTTGGTTATAGAGTACATGAGATCATGCAAATTCGTAGCTACACGTTTCGTGGTGAGCATAAAACTTGTTCAAATATTAGACCGCCATTCATCATAATTCGTCACTCTTGCATCATTTTTCGCAATCCTTGCATACAATTTAAATGATAGTTTGATGAAATGGAATGCAATGGTAACGAAATATGATGCAAGAGTGACGAACTATGATAGATGACAGCGTAAATCATCGAAGGAATATTCAATACTGCCTAGAGACCGCCTCAGTTGGCCGAGAGAATTGAAAGATCCTCATCACTTCGGTCAAATGTTAAATTTGTACAATGCAAATGTAATATGCAAACATGTACCCTTTTGAACTCTTCGAGCATAATTCGCAGCGGTGTATCCTCCATGACGAAGCGTAATTGATGCACGTGGTAACGGCAAACAGTTCTGACAGTGAAATTGTCGTCCGGGTTTATCAGAGCAAGATCTTTAACGAAGAGCAGAGCGGTGACGTTATGACGATCGTCCTCGTAGACGGGGATACGCGTGTAGCCTCGGTGGAGGATCTCTGCGACTGTCTTCGTATTCAGTACAGTGTCTTCTTGTAGCATAAATACATCCTGAACGGTGAGTAATTGTAAATTGTGGCATTACGATTATCTAGGCACAATATCGTTCAGAAAAAACAAATTAGGCACGGATATAACATCCATTCACTAGGTTCGAGGGTTGTGTAATATCGGCTTGCATGCGCTCTGTCATGTTAGGACTGTCTACTAAATAAAGAGTTGATCGAAAGATCTGCACCTACCAAGAACATTTTATGAATATTGTGTATAGTCAAAATTTCATAATCAGTAACATGGTGCCGCAGGGAATACCGCAGTAAACATAGTGTTGAAAATAAAATTGGACACGTTCGCTGCGGGTTCCACGCTTTTAACCTTTGCCGCTACGAGACCAACACTTGATATTCATGTTATTAACTAAAAATTTCAGAAAATTAATGCTAATTTCTGGACTAAACGATACTAAAGTTGATGCCTAAACTGTGAAGTCATGTTTACAAACCGGTAAGATTAACAAGACACTGGTTGGGGCGAGTTAATCCTATCACAGGTCCGAAAACAGAACTAGTTAATTGAAGATCGCATGTTCTTTGATGCCTTACTCTCTCATTCCGCATACGTAGAGAAATATCGTCGTGATTTCTTAATCAATAACAAGAAAACGAAGTATATGACCCAAAGCGACAAAGGTTAATAACGTAAACCCCACAGCAAACGTGCTCAATTTAGTTGTTGATATAAAATGTGCTATAACGCTGCCTGCGGCTCTCTGTTAGTGACTTATAAATTTTGACTACAATGAATTCGTTTATACCGGTTACCGGGGGACCGGTAAGTTTTGACCGGTATAAGCGAAATACCGTTATAACCGAACTTTTTTGTATGGAAAAGTACGCTTTGTGACTGAAAATCTTGACCGGTATAAACGAAATAACGGTATAAACGAAATAACGTTATAACCGAAACCGTTTTAAACCAATTCCACTGTATATGCGCTTTGTGAAAGTACGACTCGCAACTCACATCTATTTTCGTCATGACGTTGGAGACCTTCTTCTCCGAGAGTCCCATAGCCCCCATGGCAATCTTCAGATCATCCGCAAAGTGACCGCCTTCAGCCGGCGTTGCCATAATCATCATTTGCATCAGACGATCGCGGCTGTACACAGTCACTTCGTGGCCAACGACGTAATCGAGAATCTTGCCCAAAGGCCATGATAAAGGCGAGCTGAGCATCATGAAGAAGCGCGTCAAGAAGATCGTCCTCGCTCCGAATGTAAGGCCATTCCTACGGTCAGAGAGAGAGTTTACAGTAGAAGCGGCTAACACGCGCACACGCACAGGATGATCCAATTAAGTGTTCCAGATTTAAATGTTTATAAAAATTTTATAAATCAACCGATTTTGACGAAACTTTGTGAAAGTGTAGCTGGAATGTTCCCATTTATGTTGCACACAAAATATTTACGGCAGCACAACTTGTTGGTTCAAAATTGACCATCAATTAATTGATCATTATTCAGGGTGTACAAACCGTCTGTTAACAAATTTGATCGGTTCGTGCTCGGCAGTACGAGCATAATTTTTGAAGCGGTTTATTTTAAGAGACAGCCTAGACTCTGGCGTATCAGATGATATCCGAATTGTTGGGAAAACAGTCAGGAACTCATGAGAAACATGCAAAATACGAAATGCTTCTTTTTGAGCATTTTCCTTTCATATAGCCACCGTCAACACGATAATTTGCTCTTCGTGCTTTCAAAAGCTTGGCAATGTTTATTCGGAGACAGAATATCACTGCCTATTGTACTAAACAACATCCAACGCGATTATTCGTCGTTGACAATCTTTTGAAAGCACGATGAGCTAATTATCGGGTTGACGGTGGCGATTTGAGAGGAAAATGCTCAAAAAGAAGCATTTCGTATTTTGCATGCTGACCATCAGTTCCTGCATGTATCCCCAACAATACGGATATCATCTGATACGCCAGAGTCTAGGCTATCTTTTGAAACAAACCGCTTTAAAATTTATGCACGCAGTGCCGAGCAAGAGCTGGCCAAAATTGTTAACTACTGTTCGAACACCTTGAAAATGGTAAATCAGGGTGATGGTCAATTTTGAACCAAAAAGTTGTGTTCCTGTAAATATTTTGTGTGCAACATAAATGGGAACATGTCAGCTACATGTCCACCAAGTTTCATCAAAATCGGTTGATTTTAAGAATTTTTATGAACATTTAAAATCTGGAATACTTAATTGGATCACCCTGTATTTAGAATCCTCGCTAAACCTTCCACAAACACGGACGCCTCATCAGGGCGAGGGATTCGATTTTGCACTGCGGTATACGGTAGATCCTAAATAATTTTGTGCGCGTGTTAGGCGCTTGCATTCACACTGCTACCGGGTATCCTCAAAATTAGCCCCTCCCTCCAATTTACGCCCTCGGGACTTAATTCTGAAAACCTCGATAGTTAGTCTTGGAGCGTAATCACGAGAAATTCAGGCACAGTAGAGTTCGTTTATATCGATAATTTTGGCCGGTCTCACAAGCATCAGTACAACCGAAATTCACTTTAGTTCTTTGTCAGAGTAAAACCTACTTGACGCAATAGCTCTGAGGGACGATCTCTGCCAGGACGACGATACAGAAGGAGGACACGATGAGCGCCAGAAGACCGGTAGTCAGATTTTCGAACAAGATGGCAATGGCCGAATTGACGACGACGTTGCAGATCAGCTGGGTACAAAGGAGGAAGTTTCCTGACCTTCTCACAGGGAGAATGGCCAGAGCGTGTTTTCGCTCTGTTTTTGTGCCTAAAACATCGTCGTAATATCTAAGTCAGTTACAAGAAAATGATGTACCGGGTTTTCTCGAAATTAGGCCCCGGGGCGCTGACGAAAAAAACGTGCTTTTTGGTGGTCACGTGAAATTCAAAATTACGCCCCGGGGCTTAATTTCGCGAAATGCTTAGAAACGTACTGATACGTAATATTGTTGTAATACTACCGTCAGATACTGTTTTACCGCAGCAAAGCCACATTTAACAGTGAAAGTCATCCATATTCGGGTAAAATTGCAATTAAATGCAATTTTACACGTATATCTATTAATATACCAAGGCAAAATTTCAAGAAAAGATAGCTCAAACGGTACTATTTTTTGAGGTCGAACGAACACTTTTTAACTCCGAAATTACGCCCCGGGGCTAAATATCGAGAAGACTTTAAAATTTACGCCCCCGGGGCGTAATTTTGGGTGGGCCTAATTTCGAGAAAACCCGGTAATAGTCCCATAGCTATAATAGTCATTATAATGATTTTTACCTATTTCACTCGAAAAAACATACTTTTCGTTCGCACTTTTAAATATGTTCTTATATTGGAATGGATATTATGCTCAAAAGTACAAATGACATCTCGCTAAACAAATTTACTTTTCAATAAAGATTAGTTGGGATTAAGCGGAAACTTAGCAAACACATTTTTGAATTATAACTGAACAGTCATCTCTCGTCACGTACCAGACTTTGCGATGATCTCTAATTCAGTCGGATTGAGAGCCAGCAGTCCAACATTATTTCCAGAAAGGAAACCAGATAAACAAAGCAGAACCACAATCATAGCGATCTGAATTGGCAGCGGGAAATAATGTTTGTGGGGTGGCAGCTTTGTAGTGATCCATGTCTTCGTACCCTCAGCCTGGAAGAAATCTGCTATGTCAACTGAGACGTTTTTAAATTTTACTTTTAAAACTTTTTCCATAAAAACTTGAATACTGTAGGGGTATTAATATTCGAAGCTAATAAATTTCGCTATTTTTCCTCTCTAACTGGTACATGTGTTGGTAGCAGGAACTGGGTATAAATTTCGAAGGTATAAATATTCTCAATTAAGTAAGTTTCGAATTTTGTGAAAATTAATATCTGCGAATAATTTATACTCCTACTGTAATTCATAAATTCATACAATCCAAAAGGGCGTCAACTCCTCCTTTGCGTTTGGACCGGCAATCTTTCGCTTCATCCGCAAACAAATTTGGTAGTTTTCATCAGCGTGAGGAAATTCGGCAGTTACGGACACACGCCCCTCGACTTGAACGTCAAACGAGCTAAAGTGGATGTTGCTTCTATCGGAACAGTTGTTGTTCGTAGTGAAAGCGACGTCCGTCAATTCAGTCAGCCACCATCCGAACAGCACGACACGAACTTCTGTGTCTGGATGAACAACGCTGATACCTTCAGACCTGAAATCGGAAAAAACTATAGGGGAAATTTTTCACCGAATAACGGCAAAACAGTCTTTCCTGAGACTTTCATTGACGTGCTGCGTGCTAAAGATAGGCTAAATTTGGCGTTCTACGGTATTCGGTCCCGACGCTCGTTACTGATCGAAAAAATTCCCCTATAAAACCGCGCCCTATATTTGATATTTTCAGTAATTAAGATCAAACATAGGGCGCATTTTAATTGTTGTCCGCTGAAATCACTGCTCTTAACGGTGGAAAGTGACGTAGAGTAAAGCTCGTTTACACCGCTCAACGAGGGACCGACACTTTTCGACCGAAATAAGCGAAATATCAGTATACGTGAAACCAGTATAAAAAAATTCTATTTAAGCTAAGAGAAGATTTGGAGATTAAGTCCTGTAGCAAGTCATTGATCCCCTAACAAGTGAGCATATTTAATAACATAGTCAAAAGATGAGTCCTTAATCAAAAGCATTTTGACCTTCGATAAAGCTTGAAGGTTTTTAAGCAATGGGTAAGGTTGACAGTCAAACAGTTGTCCCCGTGAACGACCTGCCCGCGACGCAAAACCTGTCCAAATGAGTAGGTCAATGTTTCGCAATAGCAATAAATTACGGTAATTAGTGTATTCGCGCTATTTTATCTGAGGTTTGAACATCCCGCCAACATTATTTTGTTGGCTACGTTCCAACACAGGCTAACGTACGTGTATCCCACGAAAGGGGAGTGCTCATCTTCTTCATCCGAATCCGTCAACGGCTCAACTCGAATTCCCACCACTCGCGG
>NIUQ01004387.1:0-13927 GCA_002796945.1 Plectus sambesii
TTGACACGACGGAATGATAACTTTTTTCATGCGGCTGCTGTTCTGCACAATTACAAGATAAAGCCATCTGAATGAAAGAAAACATTCGCACCATTGTTTAACACGAAAGAACACTAAAAAGTAAACCGCGTCAATTATCATAATACATAGCATAGTAGTCGTTGGAGGCACGAAAGCTTTTCCCTGTGGTTTTGGTCGAGGACACTGTAGATTTCGTCGCGAAAGTCTGCTTTGTTCTAGTAATTGTCGTACGGGGCGCGATTGTTGCCGTCGTTGTCTTCACAGCAGCTGTTGTCTTTTTCGTCGCAGGCGACTTTTGTCGAGATTCACCCTGCCCGGTACTGATGACAGCCGGCTTCGCGTCGACAACCGTCTCTTTGGGAATTTCGATGGTTTCTTCGACGTGAGTGCCCGAGTCAACCGACTCGAGGTAGTCTGTTCCATCCGCTCCGTCATCGATGCTGAGCGATATATCGGGCAGCGATTCGGAAGATGTATTAGTTTTGCTTGGTGGTGGTGGCGGTGGTGGTTTTTGTGTGATCTCACTGACGTGGTAGTCAACGTTTCCGGTATCGACCTGGCTGTAGTAATCGTCTGATCCACCGTCAATACTGAAGGAGGTTTCGGGAAGTATTTTGGCCGAAGGTTTCAGCGATTTCTCCGCGACCTCGACGACTTCTTCTTCTGGATTGGTAAGAGTTGACAGCAGTTCGGGATTGGTGATAACATCGCTAATCAGCTGCCACCCTTCCGGATCTTGCATCAGCTGTATCGCAGTTTGAAAGTTGGAGAAGAATTCGCTGGTGCGGAATTCGTCGACGGCCTTGTAAATATCGCCGCAGCTCAGACGGTCGCAAATACCAATATCAGGAATTTCAGGAATTAACGGCTCGCCGTACTTTTTCTCTCTTGCATTTTCCAACAATCCGTTAAATATTCGGCCAAAGTCGAGCTCTTTCCTCACTAAAAGGGGATACACACATCGCATCTCGATAGTTACGAATCAACAAAAAGGAACCTGGAGTGGCATCTTTCGCGTCCACGTTATCTACGACTTTCTTAAGCACTCCATTTTGACCGAATAGTATCTTCGTCCAGCCGGTTGTGTCCAGTTGCGACTGTTTCTCTGGAATGACTCACACGTCAATATCGCATAAAGAAAATGTTTTGTGTAATAGTGTGAAAAAACTGAATAGGTCCGCTGCACTAATCGAGAAGAGACAAATCGTTTAAGGAATATAAAATTATTGGGCCGCGCGTCAATTGAGAGTTACCTCTTTCATCGGCCGAGGATAGCAGCTCAGCTTGCAGCTCATCATCGTGTTGGTAAGCGGAAGTAGGCGGAGATGGAATGGTTAGGTTTAATTGAGCAGGCACTTTTTCTGATAAAGCTTCCATCAGTCTTGTAAGTAATCCTTTATCGCCAAGCAAGCCCTTGAGCATATCTGAACAACGTTATATCTCTATCTGTTATGCAACTATGTGATGCTATATAGAGCAACGACGGCAAGCAAAAAAAGCAGAGTTTGCGAATTCTGAGACGAAGAACCGACCTGATTGGTTTTCTTTGAGCGGCGCGGCTTCGTCGCTGTCTCGGCCTTGTGGCAGCGATAGAACATTGTAAAATAAAATAGCGAAAGTGACGGGAATAAGAGGAAATATTTGAGACATGGCGTCTCCGCCGGCCGATGGTCGAAAAATTAGACCGATCGGTGGGTGCCGTCGACGCGCTGCGCCCGACGACGGGGCGGTACTCCGGCGGAGGCGCTGGGCCGAGAAAGAGATTTGCCCGAGGGCCAGCGATCGGCCGGCGCTGACGCCTACGACGATTGAGGCCGACTAGTTTCTTCTTGTTTCGCAGTAACACTCGATCTCACATTGCGTGGTGGACGCCGCCATTATTGAACTGACGCGTTCCGAACGCCAACTAGCGACATATCAGCCCGCACACGCGTAGGAATGGGATGGCCGTGGCCGAATGCAGCGGTATCGTCCTATTATTCGTTTTCCGCGTGTTCGTTTCACCGAACACAGCCATGTGACACTCATTGTTCAGTGAATGCGCGCGTTCCGACTATTGAGCATACTTTTTACACCCGTGTTGTAAAAGTTGTGAACTTAATTACGAGCGGCGGCGCCAGAGGGATTAAGAGCGACGGTAGATTTCACCGAACTNTATTGAGCATACTTTTTACACCCGTGTTGTAAAAGTTGTGAACTTAATTACGAGCGGCGGCGCCAGAGGGATTAAGAGCGACGGTAGATTTCACCGAACTGGGCGCTTGATACTTCAAAATTATTTGAAAAATTTGGAACCTAATATTGACTAATATTGGATGTAAAATATCGTCCTTGATCTGGCGCAGCCCCACGTAAATTAGTAATTAAAACTCGATCACAAATGAACGACACAAGAGTGTGAGTTAGCTAATATTGAGTATTTTCAAACAGTCGAGCGGTTGATTTTGCGTCTCAGGCAGTTCTTCAGTTTCGTAATTACTGTAGTAGTCCGTTTTGCCGTCAGTTGCGCTGGAGATTGCAGCGCTTCCGGCGTGTCTACCGCCGATCTTTTGATGTCTGCTGCTCGATCGACTCGTTAGCGCGCTCAGTGGATGTCTTCTGCGCTCGCCCCTGTGACCTCCGCGACGATTCTCCATTTTTTCGACTTGATCGTAGTAATCGTCCTCGCGTTTGTCTCTGTTCAGCGTGCGCTCGTGATTCACGTTCGTCGTAAAAATGGTTCTTCTGTGCGTCGATTGAGCATCGGACCACCAAGCGGGTTGGGGAACGTTGTGCAGTTGAGACCTGGACGGATGGTGGCGAGTCGGTATCCGGGGTGGGCTTCTTCGAGTCTCGGCGACTACTCTGCCATCGTGTCGAACGTTTGTAAGACTGTTACTTTGCGGTGGTTTTCGGTGAGAATGCGACGACGACGGACGGTGAGCGTCAATTTGGCGCGCCGTGGTCGGACCGGTATCGTGCGAATGGTCGATCACGATTTTGCGCCGTTCCTTGACGTCCAAATCTTCGATCGTAGTCATGAATTTATCGATCAGCTGGAAGCCGTTGGTGAACAGCTTGCACTGCGACGCGCTCAAATGCCGTTCGCTACAGACGACGTCCATAACGTCGGGGTCGCTGCTAATAGTCTGGCGCATTTCGCGGTCGCCGAGTACTTGCACCGCAAGATTGAGATCGTCGAACGATTCGTCACTCTTGAAGTTCTCTGCCGTGCAGGAAATGAACTTGCAGATCCGGGAGTTACCCTTGCATATGGGCACGTCATCGAGGCTGTCGTACTTTTGCGCGCCCAGAATTTGCTTGTCGCGTTCACTCACTAAAGGATTGAGGGCGTCCAACTTGCCCAGCGGAATCATCGTGTCCGATTGAAGGAGTTGGTGTTTGTCGACATTTACGTTGAATATTGGTTGTACGATCGAGAGCGCTTTTGTGACCAGATCGTCGATAGCTGCTGCAATTTATACACCGTTCAGTTTCGGGCTGTCGTATCAGCTTGGAACATACTAGGTTGACGAGATGCGATAAAAAGACGCCCAATTACGTATAAATTTGAAAGAAGAAATTTAAAGAAGAAATTAGATCAAAAATTGAGTAATTGCGTTCAAACACAGTGTAGTTATTTTTTAGCTGATTAGCCGGAGATAATCACTCGCGAAGAGCCGTTAAAATCTTACATTGGCGTTTTTGAATGGATTTGGCGCAGACTACTCCGTTCGCGAAAAGTACGACTGAGATGGCGAACCATCTCAATGCGATGAGCATAGTTCCGATGGACCGACCGTAGATTAACCTGGCGAAAAGACAAGTGAGTGAACCCTTTGCCTACACAGAGGGAGGAACCGGGTTCGCGCTCCGACCATCGTCTTCTGTCGGAATTGTACAGTCGAAAAACAAGTCGTCCAAACATGGCCTGCGCCCCAACCTACGCGTGAACTTCAAACCCAATCGATAACATAATACTGCAGTTGCGTTTGCACCCCCGCCAGTTCCTGTCTGCGTAATCTGTGCACTTTGTGGCGCGCTAGCTAGCTCAGCATCGGCGTCCTGCTGCATTCTGACAGTCAGTCGGTGGTACCGACTGGTTGCATTCAGCTGCGAACTTTTGAAAATGCTGCGGCTAACTGTCTGCGCAGTGCTGATGACGGTCACGTGGGCGGCCACTTCAGAGCGCGTTCCTGGTAAGGGCCTCAACAAGTTCTAATCTGTCACTGTCGAACCGGAACTAGAGCGCTCATCATCTGCTCTTTCTGTTAGACTTTGCCGTCTCCGATGCGGAGCTACAAACGTTGGTGGGCACTCTGCGCGAACAAGATGCCAACAGAGCTCGACCCAATCAGATCGGGCTCGACTACCAAGGGCATACGACCACTCAGAATGATGCTGACAACGCACGCAACAGGTTTGACCAACCCGTTCCTCATGGTTCACTTTCATTTCTCACTTCTGGTCACATGAAGGTGTGACTCGTTTCTTACGCCGGCTAAAGATAAACACTGATGAAAAAATTTGAAATGTTCGCATCGAGTAAACGAAACTCTTTTAGTAATAAGACCGTCGGCGCTTCAAAATATTTTCCGCCGCTGACACTAGGTAACTAGGAATATTCTCGCATGTGACACGCTCCACTACCAGGCATGTTGTAAATTAGGGTATCCACGAAGACATCTAAAGCAATTGGGTATTAGAAATTTTTGTCGGTCAGGCAAATACAGGAGCAATTTCACTCCGCAAATGTAGGTGCAGTGCCGCAGCTGTACATTGGATAAAAATTTCAGCGACTTTGTTTTTAAAAAACTCGCCAACTTGGTTAGCGAAAGTTCTGGGGGGGAGGGAGGTATGGAGTGAATTTTGATGGCTGACGTTTCAGTCTCTTTCAACACGTGGACACGTCTGTGCTGAGAAAGCCGACCTATGAAAAGTTCATCGCGCTGACCGATAACTACGATAAATATACGGGAAATGCAGAGGATGAAACGAATGCTGAGAAGAATGAAATTACCAGCTTTCTCGACGCTGTTCTCGAATCGACCATCTGGCGGAAACTCTACGAATTTCTGCACGACAAGAGTCAGTCCACATGGCGCCAAAATTGTGAAATTACCGTGCCCATTCAGATCATCCATACGCCAGCGATACTGCTACGTTTCGCAAATGGATCGCTCAGTTGTGGTTTGTTCGCTATTCGCGAGCAAAAGGTCGACTCGACACTTCCGGATTCGAGCACATTTTCATGGGAGAGGTGTGAAGGGGGGGGGGGCAGTTTTTCTTAACAAGCGTTTTCTTCTGTTCTCTTAGCCTCAAAAGAAACAGAAAAGTTTCAAGAAGCAGCACAGCCGCTGACCGAACAAAAGTTTAGAAGCATACGGTAGTTTTCGCGGTAGAGCTTATAGTGCTATTGAATTTTGTCAGAAACTGTACAGATACAAGACGGATATTTGCTGTGCGTTGCAACGCAAGACCATTTCAGATTTCTAGTGGAAATCTTTTCGAGTGCAACATATTAATTTTTGCGCTGGCAACGCACAACTCGGCTGTCGTAAACGGTTTTTAGTTTTAACGTATGCGGCGATTGATGGATGGTCAGCGAGTTGTGGTGCAAATTTTAGGAAAAACTTTATTTTGAATTTCGTTTCACTTTAAATGGTATCAGTGTTATAATTGGACCAAACGCTATTTAACAAATATTTTGGGCAAATATTGTTTTTTAGATAAAAAACAATGAAATCAGTGGCATGCACAACTGGGTGCGATTTTACTTGCTTGAGAAAGACAGCAGTCAGCGGTTCGATTACAAGGGCTTCCTCGTCCAGCGCTTTGTGCGTCAATTCTTTAAGCTGTTCAATGAATTCAGTTCGCAATATTGCACACTTTCCAGAATGTGATGGCGGCGGTGAAGTTCTCTTGGGGCTCGGAATACAAGCGCTCCGGCAGCTTCCTGATTGGAACGAGTCCCGAGTTCGACATGGCACTTTATACGCTATGTTTCCTGTCGCGACGAGGCCGGAGCACATGCAACGTAAATTACGCATGAACGCAATTGCGCTTAAACTCAATCACGCTTGAACGCAATTGCGCTTGAACGCGACTTCCATTGCAGCCAATCGACGATATTTTATAGATCGAAATTAATGGATGTCCGATGGCAATCACGAGTCACGATCTCATTCAGCAAGGAAAAGTATTCATTGGTTCGGTGTATCCGAGCGCTGGCAGAATGACGACAGAATGCCGCCAGCTGAATTCGGCTAATCGCGGGCGAAACTAGCCACCCGACTGCAATTGCTCACGGCGTAAATTTGTGCTCTGTATTAAGCAGATTGTACTCTAATGAAATTTTATCAATTATGCATCTAGCAAAGCGTACTTGTGCGTGGCTTTGCAGTTCTGTGCTGATTATCAAGTGATCTAAAGTCCGACAACTGCAGTTTTTATAAGAGTAAATAGTTTATTTACTATTATATCGCGTTTATTCGGTACAGCACCTACTCCAGGGCCCTATTTCACAAAAGCTCAAACTCGGAAATCTGTGACAAGTTGGCTGAGTAGCACACTTCAACCGAACATTGTCTCGTATCAAAGGTATGTGGCAACTTTTCTCAAATTTCAGTGACTGTGTTTTAGTGAAATAGGACCCAGCGGTAATAATCAATGCGAGAGCAGAAGTTGTAAAGTTGCTAAGCTATGGCGACGTCACTTGTAGTAATATTGCACGTTAGTCAAGAGCAAAGTACCGCTTCGCAGTGATCATTCGCCTGTGATTAGAGCGGAATGAGTGAACCTGTTTAGCAGAGGACGCAGAGAGTGTACCGGTCTGCTGATTGACTGAATAGCGCCTCAAAATTTTCACAGGGCCACAGCTCTGATCCCAAACTGGTCGATCGTTGTCGTTTCTGGTACGCGCGCACTTCGACTCCACAGCTTCACTATTTTACTATCTGTGTTGGCACATATTCTGCCCTTCGCTCTTAACATTACTGCTGATAACTTTTATAATCTTTTGTTAAGTACATTTTGAGTGTAGGCGTTTCTCAGTGCGCTCTTCATTATACTGCTGCGCGGCTTATTAAAAATACAAGAGCTATTTGAAGGCCGTGGGGAGGAGTTGGATAACAAAATTTACGGCAGTCTACCTCGATAAATATAGTTTGATCGTTAATTTCTTACACGCACGTTCCAGTGTCTGCGGCGCTAAGCCTCTGCGCTTGTTAGTTCTTTGCGTTTCAGCTCAGCAAACCCACTGTCAAGATGGCTGACCAAGCTGAGTTGCCGAAAATTACTCGAGAAGAACTGGAAAAGCATTGCACTGCTGATTCATTGTGGATTGTTTTCGGAGGCAAAGTTTATGACGTGACAAAGTTTCTGGAGGATCATCCGGGCGGAAACGATATCCTAATGGAGCACGGCGGAAAGGATGCAACCGAAGATTTCGAGGATGTCGGTCACTCGTCAGATGCCCGCGTCCTTAGGGACGGATATCTCGTCGGAATTCTGGCTGACTGACATATTTCATAGTTCCTTGCAATTAATACTTTGCTACTTCTGCATTATTTCCGGAACACAACTGCCTATGATCTATTTGCCGCTAAGCATTTAATTGATATTAGTTGTATTAGACTCGCTGTCAGCGGAAAATTTATTGTTACGAAACAGTCGTCTCAAAATTGATGCTTTGATATTATTGCAGTTCGTTGACTGAAGCTTAAAAATGAGACTTAGGTGAAAACCAGCAAACCGAATGGTTCAATCGTCAATAGCGCCTTCCTAGCCCTATAACATGAAACTTTTGCAACTGTAATTGCGAGAAACGGGTTGACTGCTCAGTTATGCGTACCGCTAACGTCGCAAATGACTAATCGCCGCATTTCCTGCAAATTCAATTAAAATAATTGTAATTGTAACAGTTTAATGAAGGTTCCAGTCGGTTTATGCTGATGGTCGACGCGCCTTGAGAACCAAAAATAGATACAGTGAAGAGCCATCGAGCACGATTTATCCTTTAATTACTCAATGGTAGACAAGGCGCAGAAAGGAGAGTGAAATTCTGCCATACGTCGAGCCGATCCGTCTCTGAAGTCTTCCCACCCGTGTGAAACAGCCATAGGGTTGCCAAGTTCATTGTAGAAGTGTGTGCCACAATCAGCATCAGCGCATGAATCACTTTTGCACACGCACCATTGTTCATGAGTCAGACGTTGGCTATTCTTATGCTCTGCTTTATTTGCCTTAGTCGTGAGCTGCATCCATTGCGATCGAGCTCGACTCGTGAGCGACATGAACAAGGTCGTCGTGCTCAATCGGCTTCAAATCTGAAATCTTGAATTTTCATTTCCTTGTTCTTGATTCTGCTGATAGGGCCGAATACACACTACTCCATGCGGATGATGATCGGTTGTGGGGGTCGTGCTATCGAGAGTGTTAACGGCCATCTTTAAATCGCGAAGGGGGCTTCGTGGTACATCAACAGAGTAAAGAGGCCAGTAGCTGCAGATAGGAGACGATTCAAGGAACTACTAAATGGTGCAAAGTTTCTTTACCGTTCCCCATCTTCATCGTTACCCCCATGTGACAGCTCAGAAATTTAAAAATAAGCATAATATGCCGAACGCTAGCTAGAGGCTTTTTTTGTATTCTGCGGGACATTTGGAGATATGGATTCAAGAAAGGGATTGATTGCGCAATTTGTCCATATTTTATAGCGCCCTGCAAATATTTGTGATCCTACTTAGTAACTAAGGGAATGAATGTGAAGATAAAGACGGCCCGTAGTGCACTTTATGAGAAGTCGCTGTCACCCGCGACTGCGAGCGAGACAGATTGTGTCATCTCGTGTCGAATGCGTCAGCGTCATCTTGTCATTACAACAGCGAGAGTGTCATCGAAGTAGTTCGATGTTGGAGGCTAGCAGCAGTGCTCTTAGCAAATATTTGTTACTACCACTGAGAGAATGAATCAGGCCCAGAATCGCTCAGATGTGTGCAATGTCTATGTTGATCGAGGTTGCGACGACCGGGCCAAGAGGGGTATGGAAAGAAATTGGCTGTTGGGACGTGGGCGGCACTTCGTGATCGGCCGCGAACCGACAATCGGCGTTGAAGGGCGCAAGGCCGTGTGTGTCAACAAAGCGCGACGACGGCCGAGATCGCGAACCGGACGGACGACGTCTACTACCGCAGTCTCCGCGACTGTTTTGCCTCGCGCATCCCGCGCTTACTCTACTAGCGTCGTCCGCGCCGTCCGCGCCGTCTTCCCCAAACATCACAGATGGCATCGGTAAGTCTCAATTAATCCTCAACCCCGTAACAGTTGCGGGAAGATTAAACCCTGCAAGAAAACTCGATTTTCTCTGGCGCGCGAAGACGCGCAGCACTCTGTAAACGGCGAGAGAACTTATTTTGGGATCGCATTGTGAGCGCAGATTCTTTGCCAGCGCGGGATTATTCATTTTCAAACTGCCTCTACTGTGGACTACTGTAATAGTGGAGCACGGATGAAGTTAACGCGTGATATTCTAAGCCATAGAGCCAGTGTTACATCGCGTTAATCAGAAGAAAATTTGTTGTTTCAAAGTTAACTACATTATTCAGCGCGATAAGCCTCGCACTGGTTTTAAACTTAGGCTTTTATGACGAACAAAGAGGAGAAGACGATGAATAACAAACTGCTCATTGTGAAAATAAGTTTTGTATAGATGAATAAGCGTGTATATTGCTTAACATTTGGAACAGCCCGTGCTATCTTTCCAAGACAAACACCAACATCGCTTTGCGTACTTTGGCTACAGTACCAAGTTTTTTCCAGCACTGACCCTCCCCATCTAACTTTTTGTTCCTTTAAAAATATTGTTACCACTCAACTGGCAGATTAAGGAAAAGGCAGCATAATGAGCGACTTTCGCCTAATTTTGCAAAAATCGTATTTCATGTATTGATAAAGTATATCGCTGAGTACGACTTTAACTACAGTCGGCGATGTGAAACCGACCGATAGATTCATTGATGCGATCTATGTCGATAATTCGATCAAGTCGTTGAAGTGAGAACGTTGTACTTAATTGACAAAGGAATCGTTTTGAACGTACTCAAATACTTCTGCTACACCATGGGAAACTATTGCAGGAATATGCTAAACAGAATGAAGAAAAGCACAAGAGAAAGATTATTCTCCCATGTGTCATTCCTTGGGAGTACGGATCGAACAGATATGCGTCGCAAAAGGGAATGCAGGGCTTCGGAACATCGAGATGCGCGGTGACGAAGATTGAATCGACCAAGGAGCTAAGCGAGTCCAACGACGGGGTCGTCCCCTGGGTCACCTGTCCTGATATGCGCAAGCAGGGCGCCAATCAAAGCGGAAGCACTCCTTTCGGCGGCATCCAAGAGCACGTTCGACGCGTTCAGGTATGAGTTAAAGATGTGAATTTTTATGTGGCAGCTTTTATGCACTAATGCTCTCCAGGATTGAAACTGGAAAACTCCAGTTTCGGTACACTGAATCCTAATGCATTCTGTGTCAGTATTTTAATTGTGCCGTTTTGACAAAATGTACTCTTCTTTTCATTTTTTGAACAGAGCAAGATGGGGAGCAGTGTAATCACGCTAATTAATCGTATGTCGTGAGTTAAGCAATTAAATAGCAGTATCGTTCAGGAAGCTGACGGTAAGAAAGACATGGTGCTCGATCCCAAGTCCGAGCGATTTCTCTCCAAATGGGCGCAGCCGAATCCCACAGCAAAGAATGACGACATAGGCAGGCGAAGAGACGCGCTGACAACGTCAATCGGTGGCCGTCGCTTCACCCACGAAGAGAACACAAAGAGTCACGCGGCCATTCCGATCTTACACGATCCTCGCAACAACGTCGCCAACAGCGCTTTCGGCACTGGGGTCAGTTTTTTGTCGTTAAGTGCATTTATATCATATTTCAATGAAAACTGAACACTTTCCAAATCAAATTTGACATTATTCAAACCTAATGTAACAATCTGATTAATGTTTTCAAAGATGAGTGTCACAGTTGATGCGAAAAATGTCCAGTTTGATTTAGCAAGTGTTCAATTATAAGTAGATATGGTAAATATGTTGGATGAGGGGAGTTCGAACGCCCAAATCTCTTTATTACACACTGGAAGGTGTATATTTATCGCTTTAGTGCTTTTTGACTGGCGAGACGACAGGGGTGACCAAGTTTTCGTTTGAAAATATCGCTCTTATCTAGTTGTAAATCCCCCATTTTACCATCTTCAAGCATTTCGGTTTTACTACCACTACAGTGCTCTACAAGAAACATTTTTGCAGGCTGGTATGGGCGGCTATCATAGCCATCGACAAGTGACCACGGAAATCGAAGGACTGGATAGGAGTGAGACGGAAAAGATCGCCTCGAATTTAGCTACGCCATGGATGGGCGGCTCGCTAGCGATGCAGTCGCAGAGCAAAACCGGCGGATTCCAGAAACCTCGCGACGTCGCAAACAGCACCTACTATGACGAAAAACCAAAGCGATAATCCGATTGTCATACTTTTTAAAGAGCACAATGACTGGCAATAGAATAGACATGTGTTATATGTCGGGAGCTAGGTGCGGCGGTGCCTGAGGGGTAGAGGCCCTTAATTTGGATGCTGCGTACCCCCACCAGATGCACTTCTTCCATACTGACCAGTCGCTGAAAGCTGATAAAGATCGCCGCTTACGGGGAAATTTGCTGTATTTCAAGACTGTGTGGGGGAAAGTTGCAAACCTGGCGAAGAGTACCTACCCCCGTATCCCCCACACCCACCTCTGAAATGTCTGCTTGTTTTGCCGGTTCCCATATTGTTCTCATATTAAGTCACAACACTGCACGCAATAAAACTTTCTCATACATATTTGAGTAATTTTACAATTGGAATAACACCGTTTATCTTCCACGAGCTGCTTGATCAAACAAGAGGAAGGCGGCCAACAAGTCGGCAAGTGAAGCGATATGATCGCCGTAATAAAGAGGTTTGTTTGATCATAATTGCCGGGTAACCTCGTAATTACAAGTTATTGATTGCGAGATGCATGCTTTGTATCACGAGGTCACTATAGTAACTCGTTGCTAAGGAATGAGAGCTGGAGTCGCTGATGCGCGTCATGTTTTGTTCGTCTCTTTCCGCTCGCCGAGCTGTTTGTAACGCATTCACTGCTGTTTGAAGAACACTAATGTTTACCCGTCACCAACTGCTGTCATTTGTGAGCATTATTACGTAGCTTTTCTTGTATTTCTCCCCCCCCCCCAATCCCAATTCACACAATGTACATTTCCTGCACCATAGCCATTTATTTTTTGATCATTTTCCCGTCTGCGACCGACAACATCAACAGCACCATGGGTGATGAAATGAGCGAATCGTCGACAACTGGTATTTCGAGTTCTTCCCAAACTGAAAATATTGCGAATATATCTTCTTCGGAGTCAGTAAGCCAACAGACTGAGAGCTCAGAGAGTAATTCTTCGAGCGCAGCGTCTTCATTGCCGGTAGCCCTATCTTCCGCCCCGACAACTTCTGACCTGCTCTGGAAATGTCTCACGGGTCCGATGAACTGCACCGACGGTTTAGTGAGCCTTGGATTATCGACGGAATCTACCACAGGTCAGTATGATTAAGCTCTCGACAACTTCCTTTTTCTCAGCATATTAGCGTTTCAGTAACAAACGAACATGCACAGGCCGCTGCACCGACGATAAAAAGTTTAGTAACAATCAATGAAAACCAGTGGCCCATCATTCGTTACAACAAATCGATTGTCGCGCAAGTAATCAACTTTTTTAACAAACCAACAAATAATACAAGCGTCGCGGTGCCCATTTCGACAATCGCCTCGTCAATCTTCAAAAGCAACGGTTCCGGTGATATGGGCATAGTAGTTATTGAGAGTGGTGATAGTGCGTTGGGCGAATGGCAAGTCAGCAAGACACCCAACGGGACACAGTTTCAATCGATTAGCAGACTGTTGGACAAAGAGCAGAGATCCACGTTTATGGGAACACAATTCACCAACCTCTTTGAAGTATTCCATTTCCCACTCACCGAATACGACAGACAGCTTCGAACGGTACAGTCATATTGTTTTATTGATACATGTTTGATTTTTTCGAGAAATATATGCGCTTACATATACAGATACTGTTGCTCTCACCCGACGTCAACATTCGCTTTCAATCGCCGGTAACTGACGACAAGGTGTGGGTCAACCTAAGTTGCAGAAACTCTTCTCTTCTGTTCGTCGCCGTTAACTGGGATGCACTTGCTGAAAGTTATCGATCACTAAACAGTACAACTGTCCTGCAAACTGCGACATGCACGGTAACCACTCAAATGCACTTTTTCCAGCTTGCCTTGATTGCATTCAAAATTCTCATTTCAGGACTGTAGTACTTGGCCTTTCAATCAACAAGTAATACGCGTCTGCCCTGAACGCCGAGGTATTTTAACTTCTACTACTACTACAACTAAGGTATCAACTGTCAAATATCCAACAAATCCACCAAGGTCTGCACCCACTACAATTACTGCCACACCAGCTACAACTCCGCCTAAAATACAAACGTAAAGTTGTTTTTGAAAGCGCTTCGGACTAAAGCTGAAAATTTAGCATGTTTACAACAACGGCAAAGCCCTTATCGAGCGAGGCTCAAGAAACAACTGCTTTCGTTGAAACAAAAGCTACATCGAATGCAACAGAACAGCTGACAACAGCTTCACAGGTAACATCCCTCGAGTAACACACATTATCTTCATCAATAATGTCCGAGCAGATCACCGCAGCGCATTCAACAGACACCAAAGCGACGGATGGAAACCATCAAGACGCATCCACCTCGGCTCGTATGGATATCCCAGCTGAGACATCGGCAAAAACAGACTCACCGCAAACAACTTCA
>NIUQ01004388.1:0-13910 GCA_002796945.1 Plectus sambesii
CGCACCCTTAATCAGCTCGAAGGAGCGGCTTTCTCGTGATTGTGTTGGTGGTGGACAAGTTTACTTCATTGATAACAATACCGTAGTTTGCAATGTCCGTTTGGGACCGGCAGAGTATGACCATTGAAGTGCGTGATTATCGAGTAAGAGTCCTGCCATTTCGACAGGCAAATGCTAAATGAAAGTGAGGGGGGGCCAATTTTGAGCAAAATACAATAATCAGGACTGACCATGTTAATCTTGAAAAGGAGAGACTTTTTACGCGATGAACCTACGTAGCTGCTGGGCCCTCAAATTGATCATGCGAGCATGAGCTTGACCACTCGTTTGCAAAACCGAAGTGAGAGTATGTTATGGGCATGCGTCGATTAAAAAGCATTAGAGACTTTCATTCCTGTCAAAAAACCCGAAAAATTCGCTGATGTCTTCAGGAAAGACCACTCTCTTGTACAAGCTGAAGCACAACGAAGTTGTGAACACAATCCCCACTCTGGGCTTCAATGTGGAAACAATCACGGTCGGCAAAGGAGTGACGTTCACTGTGTGGGACGTCGGCGGCCAACAAGTCTTGCGCAATCTCTGGCGCTACTATTACCAAGGCTCTGCTGGTTAGTAATCTAAATTTACAGTATTGTAACCTTATAGTTAGATGATTCACTGGTTCTAACATTGCTGTGCGTATCCGTGTACTGATAGCACATCGATATGAGTAGGCGAATAGCCAATGGCAATTTCACAAGAGCCCTAAACAATACGAGGATGTTAAGACGGAATATTTCCTTTCGATGCTTAAAAAAGCTGTTCTTGTCGTACACTTGAATAAAAAAATTGCATTTGGCGTTGAGGTATGTTTCGTATCTCATAGATAAAATGGAATTGCGGAATTGCAAGTCTGGTTATTGATCATGAAACGAAAATGACCGAAAAGTGACCAATCATCACTCTTACAATTATGCAATTGCAAATTAGCCCCTTGGTGCTGATTAAAATAATGAAATATTGGCCATTTGCGCAGTTACTTGTGCACCCATGCATCATAAATTTATAGGCCTTCTGTTTGTGGTCGACAGCTCCGACCGTGCGCGTCTGCAGGATGCTCGGGAAGAAATGATGCGTGTACTGGGCGCGGATGAGATGCGTGGTGTCCCAGTGGTAGTCATGGCCAACAAACAAGACCTCCCCGGTTTGCTTGGATGAAGCTGTATTACATATCCATAGTTAAATTTTCTAGGAGCTTGCAGTGCATCGGAACTGACCGATGCCCTGGCGCTTAACTGCCTTCGTGATCACCCCTGGTACATTCATGCCACTTGCGCCGTCAATGGAGATGGCGTCTATGACTGCATGTTTGAACTGGCCCGCATGGCCAAGGAGTTTAAGAAAACTCGCGGATTCTGATCGCACCTCATCATTTGTTCATCGCTGTATGTACGCTGTTGGTCCCTATAATTTTGTGTTCTTTTGTTCGCACATGGTCGATGCCAGCGTGGTCTCACTCGTATTCGATAAAATCCGATAAAGATCGTTCGTTCGCACAGCGACCTGGCACCATCGCCTCGTTCGTAACGAGTGCGCAGTTCTTCTGTCGCATCCGTTTCCTCTGTTCATCTGTGGCAGGACCCAGATCACAGTTTTGCACCTTGAGCTAGCGTTCCTAACTTTGAATGGGTCAATTGGGCAGCAAGCTTTCCGATGGAATCGACTGGACGCAGTTTCAAGCAAGCTGGGTTTGGATGAGCCAGTTGTTTGCCAAATACTTTGAACAGGAACCGGCTAGAGTGCTCATGCTGGGATTAGATTCGGCAGGTTTGGCGATTCTCGTGTGTTTTCGTAAAATGACCCATCGATTAGCTTCATTGTATTGAATCTTACACAGATTGCTCCTGATTGGTGTTGTCATGGTAACATCAGGGGAGGTTCTCGTTCACTTGTGGGAATTCATTAAAAACATCATCCTTTTATTTTTACTTTTGTGATTCGATCTTCGAACTTGGAAGTTGCAAAAGAATCAAGTCAGAATTTATATCCTTCACAATCAACTCTGAAAAGTGACTAAGCTGTGCGGAGGATTTAGGGAAAACAACAGTTTTGCGAAAGCTTAAGTGCGAATATGACATGTCGACAGTGCCGACGATTGGATTTAACGTGGAGGCGGTGGAGACGGGCGCCGGACTTCAGTTCACGGTTTGGGACGTCGGCGGTCAGAGTAAGATGCAGAGTCTTTGGCATCACTATTACGACAACGTAGACGGCAAGCAGTCAATTCGAGATGGTAGAAGATTCGATTAAAATTTATCTTTGCAGGAATGCTCTTTGTCGTGGATAGCACTGATGAAATGCGCTTGATAGAGGCGGGTACCGCTTTGAACGAAATCCTCAGCGACGTTCAGATGAACGGCGTGCCCGTCGTCGTTCTTGCGAACAAGCAGGACATGCCGAGTAAGAGATTCATCTATCCCTATCAAACACCATGCGCTGAAGAAGTATTGTACTTTCTTCGATAAATGTGATACAGATCTTTGAGGGATGTACAAAATGGCTTTTCAGGTTTAGCAAATTTTAAAAAGTAGGAATTTGCAAATAACGAATTACAAAATTATTAATTACATTGTTTTAAAAATAGGTTTATAAATATACCCACATTGTATGTTTTATAAACAAAACTACAAGTTATGAGCTCTATATAATCAAGGTTTTCACATTATGTTCTGAACGCCAAGCTATAACTGGTAAGCAGGAGCGGTGGAGTCAAAAACTGAGGAGATAAAAATCAATAGAGCTAAATAAAGATTCGTGGAAGTTCGTTAAAAACAAGATATTGAATTCCAGAGACCGAGAGTTCTTTGCACTCTTAGTTCGGCCCTTTTGACAGCCTCTACAAGTTAATCTCAGTTGCCCATTGAAGCTGAATTAATGAGGAAGCACGGTTTTAGACGCCGTAGAACCAGGACGTTTGGTGGAAACGCTGGGTTTGCTGAAGATGGCACAGCGACCGTGGCACGTGCGGGGCACATGCGCAACAAGTGGTGCGGGGCTGTACGAGGGGCTGTTCGAGCTCGCGGAGATGATCAAACAGAGGCGGAAGCCGCGTGTGTCCAATTAACAGCCATCGCTCCACTGTCGTCGGTAGCCGCGCGTTCATTGGAAGAGAGTGCTGCTGATCGATTTTCCTCTTCGTCGCGTCGATCCACTTCGCTCTGTGCCGACTATGGAAATACCACTTCGTGACTTCATGCTGCTTTGCCGTCTATAACCCATCCCCACCTTCTCTTGTTGTACTTATTTCTGTCAATTTTGTGTGTTTATGGTGTTATTGCGGTAGAGTTTTGTGTACTTTGTATGACGCTTTGTTCGTCCGCAAGCCGCAGTAAAATATGGGTGCAAATGTGTGTGTACATCGAAATACTCGCGAAGAACAGGTGCGTTCACAGTTGGTTGCATTCTACGGCCAATATGGCCCTACTTGATCAATGACGAGAGGCATCCTGACCGAGTCCTAAGTGAAACTCTTAAAAGGTCTTTCATTCTGTTCATTAAAGGCTCTCTACACGGTCGATGACGGCAAAGAAGACGAGGGTGACATAGAAGACGACGTTGACGAGGGCGAAGAAGAAGAAGACGACAACGGCGAAATGGCGAACCTCACCGTTCCTACAGTTGCCCAAGTTCGTTCACTGCTGGAGGGATTGGTGTAAGCGTTGACGTAAACAATTGTAGGACAATTTGCTGTCGCTGAAAAGCAAACATTTGAAAGTGCCATTGCGACAAGGGCGCGGACTGATGGATTGGATCAAAGTGAGTAACAACAAGGACTTGTCGGGCACTGGAGGAAGGCCGAGGAAAGTAACAGAGGAAGAGCTCGCCAAACACTGCACGCAGGGCGACTGCTGGATGATTGTGCATGGTCTGTGTTGCAACCTAATCGTGGGAAGGGGAATCGGTAAAAGCGAGGGAGCTTCTTCAGGTTACAAATGGTTAGGGTGGAAAGTACAAAAAGAGAACAGAGAAGGCGTGTAATACGGCGGAGACAGGAATTGGGGGAATAGAACGAGCGACCGCACGGGACGAGGACAGAATGTGAATCATCACTCGTTAGTACGATCCAACAGTGTGATGCCCCCATTCTTCAGTTATATGCGAAATATACTCCAAATTTTCTCTGAGCAATGAACATCTAGCCATCAAATATCCCAATCACTGTTTCTTTATTTAGATTAGTAGCAGTTTTGTAAAAAATGCATTTTAAAAAGTAAAAAGTCTGCCGTTAAATAAAAGAAACTGCGAAAGCACCTAAGCTCATGTTAATCTTTAAGGGTGTCGTTCATTACACCCTGTTCCCAACAAAGCTTAAGTCTTTGTATAGACTCGGTCAGAGATTGCTGAGCGAAAATTGAATGTTTAAAATCGTCGAAAATCAACTGCTTTACATTAAATTACACCCAATGTCACGTTCACTTGCTATCTCAGCAAAATTTTAGAGCCGAGACAGAAATTTAAAGCATGATATGCGTGCGCGCTCATAGAGAGGCGTATTTATGGCGAGACCAGGATTCGATTTTTTAATCAATGATCGACATTTTGACCAAAAATTTTTGAGCACATGCGACAACTGATAACGTTTTTAGATAAAGTTTACAACGTGTCTGCGTACATGGAATATCATCCCGGCGGCGAGTTGGAATTAATGCGGGGCGCTGGTACCGATGCAACCCCCCTATTCACTGAAATACACCCCTGGGTCAACTACGAATCTATGCTGAGGACGTGCTTGGTAGGCCAGTTTGTCGGCAGTCGAACCAAATGTTTGCTTTCTCCATTTTACTCGACCGCCATTTCTACTGATCGTTTGTCTTTAGTACGGCCGTGTAAACGATCTGTTGAAGTTGATAGCACTGACGGGTCAATTTCGTCTTCGACGCCGACTCACAGCTTGGCTGACTATGGCATCAAGTTAGTGCTTGCAGTTTTACATTCTACCTCCCATATTTCTTCGTTAGTAAGAGGGTGAACATGCTTTGGAAAAGTTTGCAGTTGTGGGCGGAGCTTGTCATACGTTTATCAAGAATATATCATTAGTCAGCTTGTTTCTTACAAAATTCACAAGTTTTCTGAATGCCTTAGAGGTCAAATAAAGCGTTGAATGGAACGCTGTATATCGATCACTGTGAGATAAGCGTTAGGGGCAGAGAACGGAAAGAGAGAAGAGGAGAGGAAGAAAGAGTTTGCAGAGCAATTAGCCAAGTTTCCCGCATGAACAGCATTGTTCGACTTTCAGAATCCTGGGCGCGAAGAAACAGCAGCTGCGTATAGGTACCAAATGGCGATTTCTTCAACCCGACAATATCGTCGCTGAAACCACCGCCTCCACCTTTCGTCTACTTTTTCAGCTGTCACGGGAGCAGCCGATTGAACTCTCTTGGAGTACGTAACATCACCCTCTTTTTCCCCTCTCAACAACTTCATTTCCCGTTCTTTAGATAATCCTAAATTGATTGGCGCGGGTAGCTTCGAGCTCGATGTTGAGTTGACCGGAGCAGTTCAAATCGATTTTCACTCTTTCAAGGACGTCGCGTCATTCGGCCAACCGGATGCTTGCACTATTCGCATTAATCCTGGTTTGTGTTCATTGGTTCTTCGCAACTTCGATTCGGAAAATGCAACTCAATCACTAATGCAGATCGTCATTATCGCACGTGCATAATTGGTCGAGTTGAGAAGCTGACTCATGATACGTACTTCTATCGGGTGGATCTGCCTGCAGGCCTAGCCATGCGAGTGCCAATTGGTCATCACGTATTTTTGAAGGTGAAAAGTAACGGTAAGTCGGGGGATGAATGAGACTATTGACAGTTGATGGATGTCGTTTACAGGAAAATCGATAGAGCGACCGTACACGCCGGTGTTGTGTGATATGACTGATCCAAACGGTCGCGGTTGGGCAAACGGCGCGTCTCTCTTCTTCATCATCAAAGTTTATCCCAATGGTGCATTCACTCAAACTTTTTCTGCTCTCAAAGAAGGTACTTTGATCTTCAGCTCTCCAGTCAAACGCTTTGCCCATTTAAGGTTCATCGATCGAGGTTAGCGATCCATCTGGCTCTTTCGAGAGCGGTCCGCTCAAATCGTACGACAGCATGTGCTTGCTGGCGGCCGGCACCGGTTTCACACCGATGGCCAAGATTATTCGCAAACGAGCGGATATGGGTTGCGTCAGCGGAAAGTATGGTCCATTCTCACTTATCTTATCATTCGCTCTCAACTTTGTTGACAATGCGGGTACAGTAGGACCTGGATGATTGCTGTTATTCGCATATCGGGTGGGATAGAAATGGGGTAGAACCTGATACTTTTGGCATCTTTGACTTGAAAATCATCCAGCCTGGCAGTTAAAAATGTCCAAATATAAAAAGGACACATATTCGGCTTTAGTGCGTATTAAGATGTGGGCAATTTAGTACAGTAAAACCCAAATAAGTGGAGTATCCATTGCTCAGTTTCCAGTTCCTATATTCTAAACTCCAAATAAACAGGGGGATTTACGTAGGCAGCGAATAAATGCAATGTTTGATTGAAAAAACGCGACGGACCAAAGGGGGAGCTCAAGGACCAACGTCCTAACAATGTAATAATGCAGGCGAGCGGTGGGAACACAATCGCTCTGCGGTCGAGCAATAAACCGCGTCACTGATCAAATGAACCATAGTCAAATAGTGTTCTTGCATGATGTGACAATCGCCATTTGTATTTGCAGAAAATCTATTTGTCGCTATTTGCAGAAAAACCAAGCTACTGATGTTCAACAAGACGAAGCAAGACATTGCTTGCAAGGAGCAGCTAGAGGAGTTGGAATCGCTCAAGTTGCTGGAGGTGGTCCACGTGCTTAGTCAGCAAGGCGACTCTGATTGGGCGGGACTGCGCGGTCGCGTTACTAAAGCCTTGCTCAAAGACCATCTCCCATCGCCCGGTGATCGCACTTTCATCTGCGTTTGTGGTCCCGATCCGTTTACTCAGGCTACCGTCCAGTGCGTTTTTAAGTTCTTCTTCGCGACTTTTTATGTATTTGTTACTTCAGGTTTCTTGGAGAGCTTGCTTATGAAAACGAGAGCGTCCACGTATTCCAAGGATGATAGGGCAAGAACTCGACTACTTTTCTGTGATTCTCAACGACTTTGTGCCTCCCTTTGTGATATTCTAGTCTGCAGTCAATTGAGACGCTGTGCGTTTACACAGAGCTATTTCACAATTCTAGCGAACACAAAGTATTATGCATAAAGCAACTGGTAAAAGCACGCTTTTTTAACTGCACTACATTGAATAAAGAAAGACTGAAGGAATGTCGACTTTATTGCGGTTTACGGAGTGACATGTACTCAAGATGAAGACGTCTTATCGAGTACAATGAGATATGAAATAGGCGGCCGCGATGACGTCAGAGGACTGCGAGCCTCAATGGGCAGCTGGCACAATCAATACAAGCTGCGGCGGTCTCTGGCGTTTATCCAGTCAGGCGGGCGCTTGCGGTTAACGCCGCTAAAAACTAAGACTGGACGTGTTGACGCTCCAGCTGGGTGTTTGCGTGCGAAACTGTGTGAACACTTTACGCACTTTGATCGTAAACCTGTTTTCTTAGTCCATAGGACGCCACGTTACGGACTGCCGGTGTGTCCGTGTAGCGTGTCCCGATAAGTCGCATGGAGTCGAATTACAAATCAATACGATGACATCTTCAACTGAAGCGACCGCAAAAATGGCAGCGAAAGAAGAAGCCCCTACTCCTGGGCGGAAGAAGGTAAGCAACATTAAATAGGCAATTGAAGAAGAGTGCATGAGATATTTTTTATCGATAACGAATGCATATCATTATCAATAAACTTCAGATCGTGATTGGCGTGTGCGCCATGAAGCGGAAAGCGACGAGCAAGCCGATGCGCGAGATCATGGCGAAAATCATCGAATATTACGGGGTCAGTTTTGCTCTACTATTGCCTTCCACTGTTCTAAAGGACTGATTAGAGTTACACTTGTGATGGATCGCGCTCGTATCGCGCTCCGTATCGCATAGGGGATCGGTGTTCGTGAGGAGTTTTCCAAAAGGCTCCTCTTGTTATTATAATTTGATCTCACACTTCACCTATCTCACTGTTACTCCACCTAGCAGTACGTGTCAATTGTTCTTGTTGTTGATCTCCACTAAACTCCTACCTAAATTTGCCAAACTGACCCCCCTGACAACTGTGGAACGCAATAACGTCACTTACTTTTCTACCAATAATCAAGAACACATAAAGCAACTTCTGTGATTTAATGCTAATCAGCACTTAAAGGGCAGCTTCGGTTACCTCCAGCTGCGGGCATGTATCGTAATTTATTTTTAACTGTGTATGACAAGCTGACTGCGAATCACATCATTTTGTATTTTGTGCATCAAATTGCTAAGTAGCCTTGTCGTACATAGCTTATTAAAATCGACGGTGCATGCTCACAGCAGCTAGAGATGAGTGGAGTCGCCCTAGTAGCCATACGTAGCTGGCATGACCGTGACCAGCTGTAGGATGCATTTGATAATAAAATTGAAAGCTGGCGTTGTAGGACTGGCTGGAGTTCATTGTATTCCCGGAAGATGTGATCATGAACGAACCGGTGGAGCAGTGGCCGCTATGCGACTGTCTGATCAGCTTCCACGCGACGGACTTTCCACTAACGAAAGCGATCGAGTACGAGCGTTTGCGACGACCCTATGTCATCAACGACTTGCATCGGCAGTACGATCTGCTCGATCGGCGCAAAGTCTTCCGCACGTTGGCACGCGCCGGCATTGAACATCCCCGTCATGGCGTGCTTATTCGCAACCCGGAGACCGGCGAAGGTTAGTCGGTTCAACAGAGATGTGCATGGCTGTAACGGGGCACGGGGTATTTCCCGTTTTCGATATTCTGGTTTTACCCTTTTTTCCTGTGGAATGGGGCGCGGACCCCACCTGAATTTTCTATCATGTCAGATCAATTTATGAATGATGTGATGGCTGAAGAGAGTCCAAAAGTCAATTAAATTAGTGCAAATTTGACTTTTACCTACCTTCGCAACTCTCACCTCCAAAATTTCATTTTATCTACACCCCCTTACAGTGTGTTTTGTTCGAATCCATAAGTTAATGGCGCGTATGATTAACAGAAGGCGAACTGGTGGACAATGGCGACACCCTGGAGGTGAATGGCATGGTGTTCACGAAGCCGTTCGTGGAAAAGTCAGTTTCGGCCGAGGACCACAACATCTACATCTACTATCCGTCGTCGGTAGGCGGTGGGTCGCAGCGGCTGTTCAGAAAAGTGAGCGATAAATGGTAAAATTTGGCAATAATTGCGCAAATTAGTCGCTTCAGATTAATAACCGCAGCAGCTACTACAGCCCAATTAGTACGGTGCGCCAAGACGGCTCGTATATCTACGAAGACTTCATTCCAGCCGATGGAACTGACGTGAAGGTGCAGTAGCATTAATTTATACCGGTTTTGCTTATATCGATCATTTTGGCCGGTCCTCCAAATACGGGTATTAACGGATCTCACTGCAAGTGTCGTGGGGCGGTTAAATTAGTGATAGCTGGGTGATATCCGCGATGATATCATACTCTAGCTCATTCTTATTAGCTGTATTCGCAGCGCCCGATCTTTCCTCCGTTGCTCTCGTTTTCCCCATCTCGCTCTCCTGTTACTCGTACGATCACTCGTCGCGTTCACAAATCAATGATTCAAACTTCAACAGTAAATAGACGAGGAGGGAATGTGGAAGCCGAAACCCCAATGAGCGTTAACCATTCCATTTTAGGTATATGCCGTCGGCCCCTACTACGCCCACGCGGAGGCTCGCAAAGCGCCGGGTCTCGACGGGAAAGTCGAACGCGACTCTCATGGCAAGGAGGTCCGCTATCCCGTCATCCTCACGAACAAGGAGAAGATGATCGCTCGACGCGTCGTCATGGCCTTTGGCGTTCGTTCCATCTCCTTTTCTCTCCCCGTTCTCCTCCTCATCATTAACTTTCAGCAGACTGTTTGTGGCTTCGATCTCCTTCGCGCCAACGGCAAGTCCTTCGTCTGCGACGTCAACGGCTTCTCTTTTGTCAAATCGTCCACCAAGTATTACGAGGACACGGCGAAAATTCTCGGCAATATGATACTTCGTCGACTCGCTTACAGTCTCAGCATTCCTTGGCAGATGCCTTTCCAAGCTGGTAATGCATTTCTTATATCATTACTTTCAAAGCCACTATAATTTATCGTTTTTCGCTATCGAATTATTCCTTTTGGTATTAGTGCGTTTTTAAGTCAAAATTTTGCTTAAACTACGATGTTAAAATTGAATATCGTAGCTCTCAGCGCAATATTCCCTTGATTAGTGGCAATTATTCTATTTCTTCGTGTGTGACTAGATAAGGAAGTTGAATACTGCCTACAAACGAGTTTCGTAGCGCATCCGAAACTGAATTTTACAGTTATTTAATGACAAAATTGGCAGTAACCAAACCAGTTCGACGTGTAATGAGTCTGGCTGTCTGTTATACCGCTATATTGCAGATGACCCGCCGCTGGTGGCGACCCCTGGTGGTAAGATCATGGAACTGAGATGCGTACTTGCCGTTATCCGCCATGGCGATCGTACTCCCAAGCAAAAGATGAAGCTTGTTGTCAACGATGAGCGGTAAGAGAACCGAACTAACTCAGTGGTATGCCTTCTGCTTAACGTCACTTTGACGGCTTGGCGCATGGCCACCTTTATACTTTGTTTATTCTCCGTTTATACTAGCATGCTTATAATTTATATGCTTGAACGTGTTATTCGGCATGTTCAGCATAATATTGCTTTATTAGATTATATTCGAAGTATTCCACAAATCAGTTCTCCTATGCTTACTGAAATCCATTCATTAACAGCCCTATTTCAGTCTGTTCACTCTGTTCGATAAATACGATGGACAGAAGAAAGGTGAGATCAAGATGAAGAAGCCGGCACAGTTGGAAGAGGTGCTTCAATTAGCCCGGGACCTCTTACACGAGCAGTTGGACCGGCGGAATGAGCTGTTCAGGAAAATGGAGGCCAGTGAAGAAACTGCTGACATTCTATCGCCTACTAAGAGTGGCGTCGATTTGGAGCAAGAGCTGGAAGTAATCGAAGAAGCGATCAAAAAATGGGATCAGGTTCGCGCCGTGCTCGAAATGTACGTCATTTTTTTGTACGCGAGTCATTTCTTTGTCAGTAATAAGATATGCAAATTTTTGTCTCGCAACTAAAACCTTCAAGCGGGAAACTTAAATAATTGCCATCCCAACTCCTTCTTTTTGCTTTGTTTCCTTAATTATAGGGTGGGTCCCGTAACGCTTCTCGCACAGTCTACCTAGGCATACGGTACCGCCTCGAGCTCTTTGTTACTGACAAAGAAATATGGAATATAACTTCAATTGTGTTCACGTGAATATTCGTGAATTATAGGTACGGTCATTTTTCGGGCATCAACCGCAAAGTGCAGCTGAAGTATTTGAAAGCGCGCCAACGGCCGTCGTCCGACAGCGAAGAAATATTACAGGGCCCGGCATTGCTGCTGATCATCAAGTGGGGCGGCGAGCTGACCACCGCCGGCATCCTGCAGGCCGAGGCGCTCGGCAAACTATTCAGAACTCTCTATCCCGGCATTCAACGCACTGATGGCAAAGATCCCGATGACAGTCAAGGCCTCGGTTTCCTCCGTTTGCACAGTACCTACCGGCATGATCTGAAGATTTACTCTTCGGACGAAGGACGCGTCCAAATGACTGCGGCCGCCTTCGCTAGGGTACGGTAGATTAAGTTTCCCTTCAAACACTGACATTTGTGCAAAATGTGGATTATAGTAGACATAATCATAAACGACCTGCATGTATTTAGGTTTTATTAAATATCAATTATGCCACTTGCTCATGGATTTTTCTGAGTTCTAAACCGTAAATTCTGAAAATCCTGAATATTCTACTCCTGAGAAGATTTAACTAAATAGAGCGCAGGTCAAAATACATCTCATCAATCAATTTCTTACAATACTATATTCTACGAATTGTAACCAATGTCGCTTCAGGGATTGTTGGCACTCGAGGGTGAACTGACACCCATTCTCGTGCAGATGGTGAAGTCGGCGAACACGGACGGACTTCTGGACGACGATTGCAATGCCCGACAGTTTCAAACGGAGCTGAAGGCGTTTCTGCACTCGGCGATGCAAGTGGATCGGGAATGGACGGCCGATGACCACGAGAAGCTCAATCCGCTGGGCTTGCGGTCCATCACCAACGCCCTCGAGTTCATCAAGAATCCGCGCCTCATGTGCGAGGAAATCGCCGGCTATGTCCAGCGCATGGTTGACATCATTCACTGGCACAAGTTGAATCGACCGCGTCAGTTCTGTTTATTATGTCAAAAAGCCATTTTTGTGGGGTCACGCTGAAAAATGTAATTGTAAGATATTTTATAGAAGGAGAATAACAACACAAGTAATTAGAGGCGGAATCGCAATTATAGGATTATTTTGGGAACGTACAACATACAATACTTATCGTAACATAAAACATAGGTTCTGTTACTTCCTGTAAATGGGCGTAAAGTGCGAACCGTGACAGCGGTCGATCACATCTGTACATCTTTTCAGACAGAACACTCTACCTCAGCGAAACTTGGGATCTCGCCGAACGACGTTGGACCAAAGAGCTGCGCGAGTTGCGGCGCGTCAACAAGAACGGCGACGTCGAATTCGACATCTCCAAAATACCCGACATTTACGACAACGTCAAGTACGACATGGAGCATAACCCCGACCTATGCATCAATATGGAGTCTGAATTTGAGAGAATGTGAGTTTGCTTTAATTGCTGTGTTGTCTAAAGTACTGTATATGATCGAGTAGATCTCTCGGGGGTTCTATTTCTTTAAACTGCCTTGTCAGGGTTGCCTATTTGTAGTGAGCTCTGTTTTCTTTGAACGGCTGTAGAGAAAAATGCTTGCTGATATGGTGACTAAATCTGACGAAGTACAGCTAGTAAATTGACAAAAAGACAAAATAGAGCAAATGAAACTTTATAAATCGAGCCAATCAAAGGTCAGCCATGACTAAGATTGTAATCTAAAGCTAATTTGAAGCGTGCTGGAGACACCGTTCAAATAGAGCCCGGTGGGGCTCAGTTCCGTCAAATACAGCGACTCGAGTGTGTCGAATAAAATTTCTTGTTTAGGTACCTCTGCGTGAAAAATATGGCCGATATTGTCGTCCCGCAGGTGAGTCAGCTTGCGATGGGATTATTTTGGCAATCGTTTCATCTTTAGGAGTACGGTATTAGGAAAGATGGCAAGTTGAGCGTGGCGCAAAGAGTGTGCGCTCCTCTCCTAGCTAAGATCCGCTCGGATTTGCACCGATGCATCGAAAGCTCGGACGAAGATGAGAGCTCCTTCCGCTTGGATCCGAGGCAAGTTATTCAATGGGCCGGTTTCATATCGCGTACTTTAGCTAAAGTCGTACTTAAGGCCTATCCTTTATCATTGCGTTAAGTACTACTTTGCTAAAGTACGCGATATGAAACCGGCTCAATGTGAAACTGTCATGCTAGGACGATTCGTACTTTTTAGAGCATCGCAAGGAATCGCCACGCCTTACCGCCATGTACGCACGCGACTGTACTTCACGAGCGAATCTCACATTCACTCGCTGATGAATCTGATTCGATGGGGCGGCCTCTGTGATGTCTGTTTTCCTTCCATTTTATCTCTCTTCCCACTCCCATCTATTCACCCTCCTACCTTTCAGCCGAACGACAAAAAATGGCAGCGCGCCATGAATTTCTTGTCGGGAGTCACCGAGTTCAACTACATGACCCAGATGGTGCTCATGGTGTACGA
>NIUQ01004389.1:0-13922 GCA_002796945.1 Plectus sambesii
ATGCATCTTTCGTGTAAACGTATGAACGTACTTTTAGTAACTACCTTCTATAGCAAGCACTCGCTTAACGACAGCTACAACTTGCAAAATAAAGCCAGGCTGACAGCGCAAACGCTTTATTACTCGAAGACGTTACTGATAACAGTAGGACGGTTTGCGTAACATTCTCTGACTCACTCAGCTGCCACATAGCTTTGACGACTCGCGCATGATAACAGCTGCATGTAAACTTTTTATCAGACAACAACTACCAGCCCTCTGAATTAGTGGGTGTAGAAATAGGAAGCAAAGCAATATAGCCCCGTTATCATAGTAGCTCCACCTGTTGCAATGCTCCCTTTCATTAAATGACGGTGCAGCGCTATAGGTAATGGGCCGGTTTCATATCGTGTACTTTAGTTAAAGTATGCAATATGAAACTGGCCCAATACCTAGAATGTTGTGGAGAGCGGCTTAGATAGTGCGAATTGTAGGAGCACGCTTTCAACAATACCGGCAGTTTTCAGTTCGAATCTCTGTAACTTTATTCCAGTCGTCCAGAAGTACTAAATCGCCATTTACAATGATTCATATGAAGGGAGAATAGCATTTTTACTCGACCTCAGCAAAGCCATTTCACAGTGCTCAGTTTGCAAAGCTGCGAACAAAGCTCAACTAGCTGATTTATGTCATGAGCAATATTTGAGATATGAATTATTAGGTATGCACAACAATGCAAAATCATTTCAGTAAAGCGCGCTTTATCTCATAATTAGATGTACAGCGTGACAAAATTATTCATTAATCACAGTCCAAATACATTTAATGATCACAAATGCCGGCAACTTTTGCCCGAATGGTCAGTTAAATGGGATGCGATGCAATTTACCGATAAAGAAGTGCCCCTTCATACATTAGTAAACAAACACCAGCTTTTCCAAGCATAAGCCTCTGAGTTTGTATTGAGAATTGTGACTTTTTGATTCTCTCTACTTTGATTTGAATAGTACTCCACGGATTACTCCTTAAAACTCGAATATCTTTACATAACGTTGTTCAGTGTAATAGCTTAAATACACTAAAATGATACAATCTAGTGTTAGTTCAGCTTTTGCCAAAGAATCGTGATAACACTCTTTTACACGCAAATAACAGTGAAATAAATACAGTTATTACATTACTCTTAAATATATTATTTAGTAACCAATTTAAACCCATGGATTACGAATTGGAAAACCACCCCAAATATAGGCCCGTACTGGCTATCATTCGGGGCCTTGTAATCCAAAAAATCTAGAGTATGCAGCTATTAGGCAGTATCACGGTTAGGCTGGTTGAAGTTTAAACCTGGATGGTGAAAGAGGGCAGCTGATACTCGTGTTCTCAGTGAGCATCGAACCTGTAGCAGAAGCGCTTTGACTCGGCGTATGCAACGATAGAAGCGCCGCTGCTGAAATAAGATAAAAATGATTCACATTCTATTAAAATTGATGGCCGCAAAGCTAGCATTTTACTCTTCAACCCAAAACGATCAAAAATGTTGCTTTGTGGCATTGTAGTCTATTATTCTATAACTTTAAATTTTGGTTGATCATTTCTACTTGTGTTTGTTTAATTTTGTACATAATTTCAGTATGAGTTGCCCGAACGAAAGAATGAAAACTATCCTCGAAATGACGGTCAAATTAACGAATTCTCGTTCGAAATTAATAAGTTTCGAGATGGAAAGAGTAGCCTAGGCAGTAGGAGATTATTTTGTATTGTTTTAAAACTGAAAATTAGTAATTAGGCACGTATTGGAACAAGTTGATACATTTTTGGTCAAGAGATTATAGCTCTAGCGCAGAATAGAGCCCCAGGCATATTTCGAGGAATTATTCAATAACATGCCCAGGAGGTCGATATCACTGAAACGTTTCTATCGCAACAGTTATGGAAATTACTTCACAATTACCTATTTCATAAATAATTGAAGACAAACATAATCAAAACAGTTGCAATTTTTCGGCAGTTATTATTGTGACAGTTACAAAAGTAGAAAGTCTTGAAGTTGCATGCCGAAATAATACGAATAGCCAAAAGTTGATGTGATCGTAACTTTCTAACAATTTTATGGGATTGGACCAGGATGTCTGTACAGAGAACATATTTTCCGAAAAAAGCGGTACCGCTGATGCTGCGCAGCTGGCTCGCAGGTCGCAAGCTGCCACCGTTTGCTTGCAATTCAAACTCTGGCGAATCTGGCTCGATCACAACTGGTGGATGGCGGCGATTCCACCAACCAAAGTCGAAGACACTTTTTAGGCCTTGCAAAACATTTGATCTGAAATGAAACGAGGAAGCGTATCCAGTTTACTGAGCAGTGTTGTTTTTACGTAACGTGTATATGATATTTGGGGACATCCCAGAGTTAAGGAGTTGTGCCCCTAATCGTAGAAAATATTTCTTAATCACAATTTTTAAACAAATATATCTCGACCTTGCGCTAAAAGTACGATTAAAACGCAGCGCGACTCCCTGCATTACTCCTATTCACATTTTCTGGCGACTACTTTTTTTCTGAGTTGACCATCTCTGAAATTCTGTACTCTGCTGCCCGTTTCCTCCGTCTACCCTACCTTCGTCATGGTCGAATCTAATATTACTCTAGGGTTGTTAAACGAAGAATAAGCGGAAGATGAGAAATAGAGTCGGGTGCCTCAGCAAGCTGGCTGTGACCGCGCCTCACAAATGTGTCGAGTGAAAGAGGACTTTAACGAAAATTATGGACAGCTAAATTATGTTTGCGCTAGATGCCAGTGGCCCACAATGGCGAATAAGAAAATGCTGTGTATCAATACCAGTATGCAATCGTGCAGATAGAAAATGAAATAAGAAAAGTTGATAGTCAACTAACTCTGCAATACGTACCTTTGGTTAACTTCTTGCTCGACTTCGTATCCAGAAACATTCCGGCCGTGCAAAGCGTGCTCAAGCCAGTCGGCGCCCATCGCTTCTTCTTTATCTGTCATTCGTAGTCCGAATGGACTTCGATGAAGCAGCTAAAGGACATAGAATAGGATATTCGCTGAAGCTTCGTACTTTGCAGTATACCATCAGAAAGATAAGACCAAGCAGACCGCTCCATAAAACGACGGCTAGCGTGGCCACAGCTTGCACACCGAGAAGCTTGAAACTTCCAGAGTAGATCAGACCGTACTGGCCTTTTGTGATTGGCTAAAGTAAGCTGAATTGCAAATCATTCTTTTCAGCTACTGTACATGGCCGAATAGAGCTCACGTATGCGCTAATATTTCGAACCACATTGAGAAGAAGTCCATTTAGAAGCGGGGTTCAGATATTTAGAATAGTTCAGCAGCATTGATAACGAAATATCCTTTTGCTCGTAAAAAATCCAAAAATTTCGATATCACTATTTTGAAAAACTCTCTTTATGGCTTCCCTTCTCACCCTTAGAGATACCTAAAACCTCATGTGTCCCCATCGATACATAACTGCAAACGTACAATAACGGGATCTTCTTGGGCGAATATACCGACAGCAATCATCCCCCAGATAGGCGCGACGACGTGGACGGGAATAATGCCCACCGGATCGTCGATTCGTAAATTTTCCGCCATCGGAACGCTGATAATCGCCAACGCAGAGCCAATCGCGCCGATCAGCAAACTCTCCCATGGTCGCGCTATGGCCGAGATGGCTGAAAGCGCAACGACATTGCTGATATTGTTCGCGCCAACGACCACTGTTCAATCTGTTCCAACCAGAACACATCCTGCGTATATTGCAAATAAATCAATAATGATACTCCGACTAGCCATCTCAACCAAGTACTCCGGAAATAAATATGCATAAAACTGACTGGTTGAACTGTAACTGTAGCAAAATGTTTTAAGGTGTTGAAAAGATAATGAAATCGACTAAAAACCTTGTCCTAGTTGAGATTTAGGATAAATAACGCTTTTTGAAACAAAAGCGAACAGTCGAATACATTGATAAGCTAATCTCCGTGTTATTATTTTTATTACCAACGAGTTTTGACCAGTTTACTCCAGTACCAATACTGATCATAACTATTGCTGTAAAAATAACTGAGCATAGCAATGATTTTCCTCAAGATACAGTAATCTTTTTTGACTCGTACCGATACGAAACCATTGCGCCGATTAAAGTTATTCAAATGCAAAACCTGTTATTGAAACAAGTCCGGCTAAAACGGCGTCGATGAGCAGCATAACTTGGCACTTCCTCGTAGTGACATAACTGACAAACGTTCCAGATATTCCACCAGCGAATGAGCTTAACATCGTAGACACGGCAGATCTGAGCAATTGATGAGCATAGTTTCTAGTGAAAGCGATTGGACGCTTTTCTTAGGGGAGGACGCTCTTTCTCGGCGATATACACTCAAAGGGTGCCCGATATGACGCAAATGGCTGCGACGCTATTGGATTGTTTCCATGAAAATAACCATACATTCATTTAATATGCAAATTTGTGATTCACTCTGCTTTCGCACCTGTTCCCAGCCGTCCACAGTTGAAAGTTCGACTTTACGCAAATGGCTGCGAATACGTTACCTCAGTTGCAGCCATTCGCGTCACCATGAGCGTTCATTCCAAAGTGAGAATTTTGACAGCAAAATTATGTGAGTTATAATTTTGATGTTTTAGCGAAACGCGCTCAATTTAATTTTGCATCATTGGTCCACAACGGTGTTTCTTGTAGCGCGTACTCGCGTGAGCCGTTGAGTGTTAAAAGTGTTTGAAAATTGAAACAGCCGTACTTTGAGGCTAATCGCCATCGATTGCCCGTGTTGCCCCATGTAGAGCCGGTGTTGAAGCTGAGCCAGCCCCACCACAGCATCATCGTGCCGAGTATAGCGTTGGTCGGTGAGCTTATACTATGAACTCCGTGGGCGCCGAACCGATTTCTCCTTGGTCTCAAATAAACAGTCGCCACAAATCCGATCACCCCTCCAACCAGGTGCACCTGTAAATGACATTCTTCTCGGAACAGGTCCCATTCTTCAGAGGCCTACCTCATTAAAAAAGTGCAATTACAACTGTTTCTATTACGATTGCGACATTTTAAAACAGTTTCATAAAATAAATCTTAGAGCGGATAAAATAATTAGAGTCAAAAAATAATATGCAAACTCCTGCAAACCCGAAAGGGCATTCGATGAGTCTTTTCGCCTATTTGGCTACAACATATAAAGTTTTTTGTATTTTGCAAGTGCTGAATGATTGCAAAAAGTAACTCCTCGCCAGCTTCGGTAACGAAAAATCCGCGCCACAATCGGCGCGACCTTCTAATAAGAGCCCCACGAGGTAAAAAATAGCTAAAAACTGTCATCCGCCACGAATGCGACAGTTTGAACGCCATAAATCTATTCTATAATAAAAAAGAAGCATTGTTCTCGATCAGGGGTACTGCCGCAGACTAAATTTATATTTGGAAGTTGGACGATATTTCAGTTACTCTTAAAAAATAGGATGAAATAAAAATTTTCGTTTCTTTCCTAAGAATTTTTTATAACTTGAAATCACTATAAACGCCGTACTGAATTTCGAATAGATCAGGAATATGAAAGAATGACGTGAAACTTACAACTGAACATCCGGCGACGTCGACTACTCCCATTTTGTTTAAGAACCCTGACGGTGCCCAGACCCAGTGGGCGGTAACTGCGTGGATCAGCACAACGACCATGGAAAATATGATGTGCGCGTTCAATCGAATTCGCTCAGCCATTGCTCCTGAAAACTGCTTATGTTCAGCTTTGTTTTGTGCCCAATCCGTCCTTTTACTTGATTTCTGCTCAGTGAAAATTATTGCTTTTTGATTATACAAATATGATATAATGTAATATCAATGCAGGTTGATCCAATTCAACAGAAGCACCTTCTTAAGTTGAACAAAGATTTTCATCTACTAACCATATGTGCAACATATTGAGGGTGATTACTAACCAAAAGTTGATTATTCTTACTATCGCCAAAACTGCTAGACGTCGTCACTAAGAGAAGATTTATAGTAGCAGCAACCTGAGGCAATAGACGAGGCGGTAGTCGCAAAGCTGAGTTGAAAGAGGAACGCGGCATAGTTCCATCCTTCCAAATGGGCTTCAACGTCTTGCGCGTCGGGGTCGTAAGCGAACCGTCCGATTCCGATGAAGCCGTTCTCGAATCGTTTGTCGTCACCGAAAGAGAACCCAAAGCCGAGCAGCCAGTAGGATAGTCCGCCGAATACCACGTCAATTATATTCTTCACCATGATGTTCACTTCGTCCTTTGTCGAGGCGCTCCCGCTTTCCAGGAGGCCGAATCCTTTAAAAGCCTTATCATTATGTGCTAAACATCAACAATTCTCTCAAATTTAAGAAGAGCCTAACATTCCATAATTAATAATGCGTTCTTAATTCTTTTACTTCTGCGTTGCAAAGTCCAAAAGGCTGTGAATTATATTTGACGTCTGGCGGTATAATAAACGCGATAAAAGCAAAGGGAAGGGGGCGCGGGCATATTCGCGCAATGACACAGTAAAGGTGCATTAAAAATGAAAATTTACATGATAAAACATGTACTTTGCCAAAGTTTCCCAAATAGGACTCTCCCCAAAACAGAATGACCGTAATTCTTACGACTCCAAACGTTTCTCTTTGCAAAATAATAAGCTATTACTGTCATTACCTACTTCTTCTACTCAAAGCTGCACTATATTTTGATTTCGATGCTTTTTCTATCGGCAAACTAATTTACAGAACAAAGGATTACCGGATTGCATTGTGAAAATGAGAAAGCTGCTGGTCATAATGAAGATGGTGTCGTCCTTGAAAATTTCTTCCATTTTAGCGGTGTAATTGCTATCTTCAGTATAGTACCAGTTATCCATGGCTCTGAGAGCTCTGGCTTCTTGGCAACGTCGATTAACTAATCTGTGTATCAAAACTTCGCTAAACGATATATAATGGCGTGACAAGATTCGGTATTTCAAGTTGTTGAAACTGTTGAATAGTTCATTCAAGCAATACCACTCAAAGAAAAGTCTTTATTTGCTTCGTAACAAAAAGCAAACGTAATCGAAAAATCAAAACAAAGTAAATAATAGTATTCAAACAATTCAAATATAATCAAAAGACAGTAATGAAACAATGGTAGCTGAATAAAATCGATAATAGTTTGCACTGTGCACTGTTATTGAGAATAGATTGAGCAGCTCATGCGTATACGATCGGAAATGCCATATTTGCGCAATAATGTGCGCAACACGATTTTCATTATTCGCAATATTTTCATATGCTTCGTTACTTCGGTGGAGACCAGTTAGGTAACATTTGCATTAGGTCCGAATGTACTTTCTATCTACGTCTATCGTAATCTCGGTAAAAACAAACAGTATTTACAATTGACATCTTTGCTGTCATTCTAATTTCACATTTCGATTCATTATTCAGTTGCTGATTCGCTATTTAAGGAGATTATTATGCTCCCAATATTTCAGTCACTCAGAATAAATTGAGTGAGACATTGTAGTTGGCAAAGTAAAACTCGCTTTTGGTTGCGAAAATTCCTGCTCATCCAAGAATGAGAACTGTTTCTGGGTGTTTATGCGAATGGACTGATAGAAAGATGCGCTATAGATATTTAGATCAATTTGCCCTGTTCAAATTAGAATATTTTGTGAAGCGAGTATACTTTGCAAGCAAACAGGCGTGCGAAACTATCATTCCAAAGTAATTCAGAATCATTTCACTTGTCTTCAGATTCGGGAACAGGATTAAGACAATCGCGATGATCGTCAGTGCTCGGTGCGACTCTACGCCTGTCTACCAAACGCGGCAGAACTAAAAAAACACTATTTGTCAAACATCTGTAGTATAGCTTCTTCGAAGTTGCTGGCGTCTGGCTTGCGCCCCATTGCAATTTGACGCATTCCCAAGCACAACGGCACCTAAGAGAGAAATATTCATGCAGTTCAGGCATGCACACACACTTTTCACAATTATCTGCTCTCTTAATCCTTGTCCATTGAATTAATGAAGTAGTTCAAGGAATTTGCACCAGAAAATATTTGATTGTTTCTATGAAATTATTCATGAAGTTATTCAGTGAAATACTTATGATAATCATTGAACTTTACATGAATAATTCCATCGAAATAATGATATTTTCTTCTGGTGCAAATTCCATGAGCTAATTCGTCAATTCAATGAACTAGGATTTCGAGAGTAAGAGACGGGTGCATTTTAAATCTGGACCAGTGCGTACACACAACATTCTTTTCGTTCCTTTGGGAAAAAATCACTGGGCATCAGATAAAGGATTCTTAACCCCTCATTTTACTACTTCTTTAGTATCCTTCAAAATATTGCTTTAGCGACGGTTATTTTGCCATCATTAGATTAGTGACACTCAAACAGTTCATTCTCTTAGGGACGCAATTTTTTGTACAGAATAGCGGACATCAGCCGAGCACAGAGAGCAGTGCATGCGGATTGGTAAGTAAGAGCGGTGGACAAAGAGCGACAGGTGAGGGAATGCGCGATTTTGATTGGAAGATGCTGGTACCCCCCCCCACACGCTTCCCCCACGTTCCCCCATTAAGCTAAAGCAGAAGCTGTACTTTCGTCGCAGTAGGCGCGGAAGTATTCTTATCCTATCTTTTTTCACCCTCCGCCTCACGGAGCTTGAAACTGGCGTTGGCAAGGCAACTCTTGTCTAAAGGCCAAGGCATAAAGTTTCAAAAAGAGGACTCTCCAGTTTTGTGGGATAAGTACACGATAGAGGCGCCCTTTTCCACTCTAGGGTGAAAAAAGCTCGTTTGGTACGCAACAGCGAAGGATTTTTGATGTCACTAATTGAACTGATATCCTATTATAACAATAGTATATCAATTTACAGTCAGTTAGTGATATGATATCTTTAATTTCTGAAGTCATTCCTTCAGTATTAACAATTTATGATTTAGTAATGATAAATCGTCGTTAGTAAACGATATCATAAGTTTATCTGCTGACGAGTAATCCGAAAATAACGAAAATGAAAGATATTGCATCATTAATTAGCCGTCAAATGATATAATTAATGACAGCACAAATCCTTCGCTGGTATTCAATGGACCGGTTTCATATTGCATACTTTAGCTATAGTACGCAATATGAAGCCCACCCATTATTCCCATGTTAAGCATGTTGCTTTTTGAGAAAAAAATGCTTACTTATACTCGTCCGGGCGCTTGAAGGTTTATGTGATTCATGAATCGGTTGCTCATGCTCCAGCCAACTGCTCGCCTGTTTTATTCTCTCTTCTTCCTCTTTCCGCCGAATCGCGCTTGTCCTTGTAATAGCCTTCCATTTTGACAGAGCCTGCATCGCACTGCCGAACGCGCTGAAAATCCATTTCAACGGCAGTTGCAATTGAAGACACTCTTTAGCTTTGGGCATTGGGGATAAGGCCAATGGGTTTGAATGGATATGTTCTAGGGTCGCAAAGAGTGAAATAATAATCCTTGCTAATACACTCACTTTACATTTCCAGATGGAATTATAGTAAAGTTATATCGATATACTCTTTGCTGCAATGGAATGTACTTAGGAACAAATCCATGTGCAGAAATACTTCCTCACACAGTGCGTCCATTTATGAACTAGTAAGCAATAACAGTGCTGATATCACCTTACCGAGTATTTTTTAGAGTGTCTTCAACGTCATAGCCAGCAATGTTGTGGCCAGTCAAGCCGTGCTCCAAAACGTCGGCACCAATTAGCTCATCAGCGCTGCTCATTCTGAGCCCCAGGGGACTTTTATCAATAATCTGCAAGTTGAAATTTGACTCGCAAATTCAAAAGTAGGAACTACTGAACGGGACTCCACTGCAAAAATCAATTTGATCAAATTTTGTTCAATGGCTATCGTAGAATGCAAATGTCGCATTTATTTTCGTCAAAAAAACTGAAAATGACCAAGAGTGCAACGAAAGTGAAGGTCGCAAGACGCTCGGGGTTTTACAATTCAAGAAATCCTAAATAGATTTGTGTTCTCGGTCATTTTTAGCACAAAATTTAGCAGTTAAAAGTTGCAGTGTTGTAACACACTTTTGAATTTTGTGCTATAAACGATCAAGAATCTGAGCATTCAAAAACTTTCTTCGAATTTCTTTAGTGAATAATTCGCATAACTGTGATCATTTTAACTTCATTTTGAATGTATACTTGACTGCTGTTCGCCAACTGCATTTTCGCACTAATAATGACGATTGTAGCAGTTTTATCAGGCTGTCCGGTAATAAGTTCGTGCAGTTTTTAGTATGCAAAACATACGGTTTCGCATTATAAAAGTTGAACGAACTTACCAAGCAACCTGATATGTGCTAGGGTGGAGGGCAATTGCATAACTGCACNTTTTTAGTATGCAAAACATACGGTTTCGCATTATAAAAGTTGAACGAACTTACCAAGCAACCTGATATGTGCTAGGGCGGAGGGCAATTGCATTACTGCACTTAAGCTAAGGCTCAGGTCTGAAAAATAGCGAAACATTTACCAGTAGAAGGAAAAAGCCGATAACGGCGCACCAAACGGACACAGCTACGGTAGTAAGTGCCTGAATACCAAGCAAACGAAAACTTCCTGAGTAGAACAGGCCAGCTGAACCATGCGTTATATCCTGCAAAAATTTCATGAAAAACAGCGTCTTGTCGTCGTGTGAAAATTCCGAAACAAGAATTTCTTGTTTGCACATTATCGCTTCTCGATAAAGGTTCATTGTAGCTACTTTTGCAACGATTTACAGTGGAGATCGTTTTACCGGTGTAAGCAAAATCGGTATGAATGAATTCTTTTGTAACTAACATGTACGCGGTCTTCCTTGGCGAACAAGCCAACAGCGAGCATGCCCCAAATGGACGAGACGACGTGTACGGGAATAATGCCGACCGGATCGTCAATTTGGAGTCGCTCCAAGAGCGGTACCGTACTCAACGCCAACGTGGCGCCGATCATTCCAATCAATAGACTTTGCCAAGGCCGCGCCACTGCGCAGATTGCTGAAATTGGATTGCTCATAAAGACTATTCTTTTATACCATTTTCACTTTAATAAGGTCTCCTTTCAAATCAAGCTGGACGCTTTCCTATTCATAAAGCACATTTTCCATACTGATTTGACTGGAAACTTGTCCTTTTTGATTTGAAAAATATTTTCTTTGAATTGGAAAGCGTTCGTGTAAAAGTGGAAATGGCGTACATGTAAGCTGATATGCAATCTTTCGTGTGCACGAGCCAATCATCTGTCGAAGGTGAACACGAGGTGCAAAAAAGTATACGGCATTCTGACTTGTATGTCCACCGAAACCCCTACATTTACGAGAGGACTATCGTTGAATTGATGTTTCACGCTGGATTGCGTGTGGTCCAAACTCTCTGATCTCACAATCGATAACGCGCGGCATTACTAAATCTGCTTTTAAAGTTCAGCGAACTGCAATAAGGGATACAATGAGTGATTGGGTTGGCGCCTGTTGCCTGGCCAATATCGAGTTTCTTGCAAAGTTGTCAGTCAGTTTGCCTTGCGCACAAAGAAGTGAACATTAATCAATTCATATAGAGTTAGTAACAAGCGCTTTGATTCGTTTTCAACAAGCAGCTTAATTAATTTTCCAATTGCATTTCTTTCATTGAAAATCTTATCGCTGCCATAGATTGAAGTCCAGCAAAATTACTCCAATAGATCAAGAAGAGCTTGTATGCTTTTTTGATCGCCCGCCACCATTTTTCAGATTAAGCGGTAATTACAAAATGTAGTCGCTGTCGTTTCGTCCTTGAGCCGTGTTCGTTTGTCAAACCGAATATCATTATTTTGCAACCACCCCACAGAGCTTTCACTCACGCACTATTGAAAGGGTAAAGAGGGCGAATTTTCAGTTCTTTTGCTGCTTTTATAAAAATATCCATAGCTGAGTATATTATGTTGAAGATGAACGCGCCTTAATGAGTATCAAAATGGGAATTTTTCGGAATAACTTATTGTGGTACTCGCGCTGCCCAAGAATGTTGCGCTCAATTCGAAACTGAGCTGATAACTCTTTAGCTCAATCCGATCTATCCAACAACAAGTTCTTCGAATTAGCCGCAAAAATAGAACGCTTTATAGCACAAACCGAGCGAGATCGAATCGAATCAAAGGTTTTGGCAGCATTTTGATCTAACGTAATATTTACGCAAATTGCGCGTGTATAATAATATTTCCATTCCTAAGTTTCAACATACTTATGCTGGATTTAAGTGTCCCTCCGATCTCCTGCATATGATACTGGCACACCTCATTTCGCTTCAGTGTAATAGGTCAACGCTGTAGTTTGCGTGAGAGCATCATGCGCCTCAGTCTATAAAAACAATCGAATGACTCTCACCAGTTACGGATACGAGCGCGGAGAGCAGACCATCAATAAGGAAATTGATGTGGCATTTTCTGGTTGCTACGACGCTGATAATGATCGACATGACGCCGCCGCCTATTGAGCTGAGCATAGTCGATACGGCCGACCTGAAAATAGCTCTTAAAACGGTTGATTAACAGCCACCTTCGATAAATTCGGTAAACGCAAAGTATGAAACAATAACGCTTCGCTGAAAGTGTTTGGATTCTCAAGTGTACTTAAATTTTTGTTCGAAACTTTACTCTTGGAACGAAACTTAACCGCTGGCACTTAAAACAATGCAATCGCCCTCAGAAAACTGTGCGAAACAATCGTGTGATCCTGACACTATTCAACCGGTAACTATATAGCAGATTTTTAAATATCTGATTTTCTTAGAAACGAACACACTACGAGTTTACGAGGAATAGCACTTTCGGGCCACAAAAACATCACAAAAAATATATAGCCATCTATTAGCGGATTTTCGGGTTTCACAGCGTTCATTAGGAGATTCTTAAGCACCGACCTGGATGCGAGACGCCAACGGCCGCCAGTAATGCCCCAGGTGCAACCTGTGTTGAATCCGAGCCAACCCCACCAAAGCATGAAAGTGCCAAGCAGCGCGTTTGTTGGCGAGCTCATCTCACTCTTGCCGTTGGGGCCGAAGCGATTTTGCCGCGGCTTTAGATATATTGTCGAAACCAGCCCAACGACGCCGCCCACCAAATGAACCTTAAATTTTCAAGGAAGCGTAGTACCATTTTATACAATTATAGGACTCTAGCTCTAAAGTGAATAATAAATATATACAGGGTTTTCTCAAAAAGGCCCCAGCGGTTTGAGAGCAAGGATTTGTTCCTTTCCATTGAGTTTGAGAGTGGAGTTTAAGAAGTTGTTACATCATGCTGGAATAGCAATATTTGAAACTAATGAAATTTACAACTAAAAGCTAAGAATATGATTCTCATAGAACATTGAGCTAGTTCTTTGAAAAGCGTGAATCGTAATTTGTAAATCTCCCAGTCTCATTTGACCACGTTCTCAAGCACTTCTGGCTAATTTCAAGAACATAGTGCATTAGTACAGCACACTCACACTGATCCCGCTAGGCTTTCTTGAAAACATCGTAGTTCGTTGAAGACTTTACTCAGACTATTCGCAAAGAGCAAATGAACGTCAAATATTGCGTACCGGTGCGCATCCGGCAAAGTCGACGACACCCATTTTTCGAAATACGCCATGGGGTGACCAAACCCAGTGGGCAGGTAAGGCGAATATTAGAACGACTATCGATGCGAAGACTATATAGGACTTGAGCTTGACTCGTTCGGCCATAGCGCCTGCAAACTTTTGATTTGAGAGAATAGTTGAAACAATTGCCTGTTGAACTGTAACGGGGCCATCCCCATCTTCCCATCCCATCACCATCTCATTTGCAACTCCCCTCCCTGTCAAAGCTACAATTAAATGTTTAACCTGAATTCAAATACAGTCGTCCAATAGAGTATTAGTTCATATACC
>NIUQ01004390.1:0-13900 GCA_002796945.1 Plectus sambesii
AGAGCTAATGTGCGAGACGATCGTCAAGGAAGAAATGCCGACCATCATAAAGTACATCGACACCGAACTCTCACCCGATGGCATTTGCCGCATACTTGAGTTATGCGCTTAAACATCAGTCATTATTCGTGTCTTTAAAACATTGACCGCGCATGTTCCTGATTCAATATCTTCCCCTCTTCTGTTTGCCTTATAGGCATATTTGTTGCATTTCTGTATTGTTCGCGAGTTGACTACTCGAACTGACACAATCGATGAATCTGCTCGAGATCACGTGTATTTCATACATAAAAATTCTACTATTGACTCTCGCGGTTGACATATGCCGACCGACTCGCGCCGCGTCCTTGAGCGCTAACAGACGACAGACTGTGACGACGTGCGCTGGGCCAAAGTATTCCGCCTGAGCTGCAGGCTTAGGCGTTAAAACCTTTACAGTTATAATGTTTTGTAAAATATCTGTACAACAATAATATGCCTAAATTTTGATGACAATTGAGTATAGACACTAATATCTCACGATGGTTATTTCATCGTCTGAAATCGCATTCATTAACGTTTGCATAAGTGGAAACGTTTTGATAATTCCCTCGCATTGAAGTCATAAATAGTGAGAGTTAATCGAAACAGTCTTCTCTCTGAGCAGGCCACAATACGTCGAAAGCATAATACGTCGACCGCTGTCCCCGTTTTCGGCGAAAATAATAAGATTTTAAATTTGAAAATGGCTCCATTTTGTGTTGCTGCATACAGAACAACATTTTATATTATGAAAGCACTTTAAACATTTCAACAATTGATTCCATTATCTGTCGCTTTGAAATATTCAAAGCACCATTTTCTTGCTGATCAGTCGATCCTATACCAATAATTGAGGTCAATTCAGTGCCTAATTGACGCGGTATATTATGAATGTGACTTCTTGATCTGTTTAATTTCTGTTTTTATAAAAACACTTTCCAGTTGAAAGCGGACTTTTTTGCTTACCGGGATTTCTCTAAAACAAGCCCCGGGCTTATTTACGAGAAATAGCATTTTTGAGCCTCAACATTTTTCCGTAAAATACGCCCGGGGCTTATTTTCGAGAAATGCAGGAACTGCAGTATTTTGCCCTCCAGTTCATAAAAATAGCATTTAAATATAATTTATGAACATACTGTCTAAAAAGTAAACCTAGTGCACTCAATAATACAGTAGAGCAGATAAGCGTAACCGATTTCAATTTTTTCACCGCGTGTTTTGCGATAATTTTATTGTAAAATCGTGTCGTACTGTGATACAATATGCGTATTTTCGAGAAAAGACAGCGGTAAATGGTATGTTTTTTGACGCGGACGGAATAATTTTTGACCGGAAAATAAGCCTGGGGGGTGTTTTCGAGAAGACTTTCGAAAATACGCCCGGGGGGCTTATTTTCGGGAGGGCTTATTTTCGAGAAATCGCGGTACTATTTGAAATGGACAGTGTACTAATTTAGTTGAAAATTAAAGATACTACATCAAGATTTACGCGAACCTTCTCATGTGTCGCCTATTCTCTCATCGTCGCTGCAAAGTTCCGCCTTCGTAGTTTGCTCTAGACGATGACACGCATTTCTATTCGCTTTTTCTTGCTTGCGCATAAACTGCGACAGCCAGAAGAATCGTTGAGTCTTCCATCTCTAGCATTGGTTTTTTGTATTAATAATTCTCTGCGAACCGATGTTTCAGTGTATGAATCCTTCCTCTGCCACCTACCACTTCTTTCTGCGGCACCTGAGTCATTCTAAAAAAGCACCATATCGCACTAATCGGATGGAACACGAAGCAATTCGAGGAAGCATGAAACACATTCTCCTATTCATAGTTCCACTGCATCGCTACAAATAGAACCGACTGCTTTCTTTGGTTCATTAACTTCTTCGCAACCAATATCTCGTCGAAACCTTCGTCTTTCGCGATCGTTTGACGGTCTCACTTCGTTGCGAACCATCAAAAATGCGTCTACTCCTTTGCGGTACTTAACCTGTTTATTTATCATTAATATCATTCCCAAGCGATATGTTTCTGTCTCAATAAGCGATGGAATGTCGCTGTGTTATGGTAGCGAATTGTGCGCCGAGAATTGACTTTAAAACGTTTGTATTGGGACCACGTCAAACCTCTGTTCTTCTATCGTAAATACCCCGTCAAAATTCGCCAATTAACATGTCAGTATGTAGGCTCTCTTTCTTCTCCTTCTGTTACCTCTTCATCGCACAGCTGACATATAAATAACTCTGATTACATTTGTGCTATGCCTTGGCAAATTTAGTCGCTCTGCTAGTGATCGCCGCTGCATTCGTCACTGCGCAAGAGTTTCCTGACGAACAGTATGTCTACAACGTTGAAGAGTTGAACGCTTTTGAACTGGAGGAAGAATCGGACGCTTTTGAACTGGAGGAAGAATCGGACGCTTTTGACCTTGATGAAACTAACCCGCGTGGCAGTTCGAAGTGCAGCGTTTGCGAAACACTGATGCGCATTGCCAAATCCCGAGTTAGCCAGCATCCGGTAAAATTTGTTGCGTTAACTAAATGAAATAGCATAACAAAGTAATTTTTTTGACCGATTATTCACATGCCTTCTATATAGCACTGTAACAAATATTTCCGACGGAACAGAACTTGATACTCGTCTGCTACTCGCTGCTGCTCGGCAGAAAAATGGTTGCTAGATGGCGCCTAATAGATAGAGACTACTGTTTCCCGTCGCCTGTTTTTGCGGAAGCGCTATATACTAAGTATATCGCGTTCGATCATACAATTAGAGACAGATTGAAGAAAGCTTTGCATAATTAACCCATATTCTATGTTCTTGCACCGACTTAATCACTTTACTCGGCCGCGTGATCAGTTCAGCAAAGATCAGTCCTGAAATATTGAATTGTCGATTTGCTTCATGCAGTATTTTTAATTGCCAGTTCACCCCAACAAGAATAGGTGTTTAAGGAAGAAGCAGGGTGAAAATCGAACTATTACAGTTTCGTTAAAAAAAAGATAAATGTGCGTAATTTCAGAAAGAGCTGGCGCGTGGATTGAAAATTCTGTGCAGCACCGCGTTGTTTAGGCAACGGAGTTTATGCAACTGGATCGTCGATAGCCAGATGCCCAACATCATGAGGCTCATCAGAACTCCAAAGTCACCCCATGATATTTGCCGCGCTCTTCGCTTATGTTAAACATCAGACAACATTAGGTTCTTCTGAGAATTGCTTGCGCATATTTCTGATTCAATATCTTTGCCTTTTCTGGCTAACTTTTAGGTACATCTGGTGCATTTCTGTATTGTTCGCGAGTTGACTACTCGAACTGACACAGTCGATGAATCTGCTCGAGATCACATTTCTTCTGTTGATAAAAAATGTTCTATTATTGACTCTCTTGGTTGACACAAGATTCACGACTCAGGCTAATTTCACTTTTGAAGCATTCATTCTCACATGTTAAATATTTCCATGCTTCTTGATGGTGCAGTGCGGAGTTATTTTTGTTTAAAAAAAATAGTATCGGATCGACGTTGGGCCCCTCGAAGGTTCAGTTCAAGTGGTGCTGCTGAAAACAATGGCGCGTGGTTGTCACTGCATTTCTAACTTTATTTCTCAAGCTAATTATCCTTAGGGACTCTTTTGACAATATATGGTAGCCCCTCATTACTGCATTTCTCTTCCTCAAGCAATCAACCGTCTTAGAACTGGGCCCCCTAAGTCACGTTAGCAGCTATTATTTGCAATCGACGATCAAATAGCTATTTGCTGAAACTTTGTCTATGCGGTCTATTCCCTTATCGTCGCTGCAAAGTTTCGCCTTCTAGGTTTGCTTTGGACGATGGCGCGCTTTGCTATTGGCTGTCACTGCCACTCTTGTTGTGTGACTGTTTACATTACATTTTTTCATAAAGCATCTGTGTTTCAGTAACTTCACGAATGCTTGAATTTCTTTATTATCATATGTAGTAATTTGTAGTAGCTCACGCGGTCTAAACTACATTTCACTTTACCGAGCGGGTCTCACGGCGTTCTACAGCAAGACGGTAGAGCGCGCGAGCCCCAAAACAGGGCGCCCGACCGCGCTCCACCCTTCCACCGGTGCCCGGAACTTACACCCCACCAACCGTCTAAATACAGTAAATCATTTTTACACCCCACTGCGTTGATTTGATAACGCACAATTTGTGAACACAGTGGGGTGTAAAAATGATTTACTGTATTTAGACGGTTGGTGGGGTGTAAGTTCCGACCACGCCTTCCCTTCCACCGGGCACACACTAACCTCAGCTCGCAATCATCGGAAGCAACAGTACAGAACCATTCCACCAAATATACATCGTGCTGAGACGTACATTAGATATAAAAGCGCGCGTATACAAATCAGTAGGCGCACGCCTACACATACATTAGTAGTTAGCGCTGAGTCATGTAGGCATTCTGCTAAAAGACAATCTAACAAGCTTTGCTTTATCTTAAACTTTCTATTCGGTGACTGAATATGGCTATTAGTCTCTGCATTGAATGCAGAGCGTATACTCATTTCATTAACTTAAACCGGTACACGTAGTAGCATCGATACGTCTCCCCGTCTCTTGTAAAGACTTCCTCGTGTTAATTTTATTTCTGCGAACCGATGTTTCAGTGTATGAATCCTTCCTCTGCCACCTACCACTTCTTTCTGCGGCACCCGAGTCATTCTAAAAAAGCACCATATCGCACTAATCGGATGGAACACGAAGCAATTCGAGGAAGCATGAAACACATTCTCCTATTCATAGTTCCACTGCATCGCTACAAATAGAACCGAGTGCTCTCTTTGGCTCATTAACTTCTTCGCAACCAATATCTCGTCGAAACCTTCGTCTTTCGCGATCGTTAGACGGTCTAATTTCGTTGCGAACGATCAAAAATGCGTCTACTCTATTGCGGTACTTAACCTGTTTATTTTTCTATATTATCATCCCCAAGTGATGTGTTTCTGTCTCCATAAGAGATGAAATGCCACTGTGTTGTGGAAGCGAATTGTGCGCTGAGCACTGACTTAAAACTTTTTGCGTTGAGAACGCGTCAAATCTCTCTTATCCCGTCGAAACCATCTCCGTCGAATTTTGCCAAATAAATCTTTGCTTAGAAGCTTTGCCTTTTCCCCCTTCTGTTACCTCCCCATCACGCAGTTGAAATATAAATAACTCTAATTATGTGTATGCTTTAACTTGTCGAATTTAGTCGCCCTGGTAGTGATCGCTGTTGCATTCGTCAATGCTCAAGAGTTTTTTAATGAACAGCAAGACTTCGACGTTGGAGAGTTGAACGCTTTTGACCTGGAGGAGGAGTTGAACGCTTTTGACTTAGAGGCTAAGCCGCGTGGAAGTGTGGTCTGCTTCATTTGCGACGGGCTGATGCGTCTTGCCAAATATCGCTTCCGCCGGTCTCAGGTATGATTTAGTGCGCTTTACTAAACGTAATAATACTACAAAGTAACGCTTTCGTCGACTGTCTACATGCCTTCTATATAGCGTTGTAGCAAAAATTTTCGACGCAAAAGAATTTGGTATGCATCTGTTACTCGCTGCTGCTCGGCAAAGAAATGGTTGCTAGATGACGCGTAATAAATAGAGACAGACTACTGTTTCCCGTCGTCTGTTTTTGCGGTAGCGCTATATGCTGCGTACATCGCGTTTGATAATACAATCAGAAACAGACTGAAAAGAGCTTTGCTGAGTGCATCAGTTGTCTACATTATTGCACCGACTTAACCATTCTTCTCAGCTGCGTGTTTAATTCAGCAACGATTAGTGCTTAACCATAGAATTATAAATTTGCTCCTTGCAGTATTCTTGTTAGTCAGTCGATCTCTCCAACTATTAGTATTTTAAGAAGAAGCAGAACAGTAATGAAACTTTTGTGACGCTTTCTGTATAAAAAGATTTGTGAGTATATCTTCAGAAAGAAATAGCGTCTGCACTGAGATTGGCGTGCAAGACGGTGTTCAAGAAGAAAGAGCAGATGTGCCTGTCAATCGTCGATAAACAAATGTCGCGTATCACGGTGCTCCTCAAAACGAAATTGTCACCCCATGCTATTTGCGGCGCACTCAAGTTATGTAAAAAATCAGACAATATTGGTATCTTCTAAGAATTATTCGCGCATTTTCCTGATTCAATATCTTCGCCTCCTCTGGTTGCCTGTAGGTATATTTGTGGCATTTTTGTATTGCTTGCGAGTTGACTACTCGAATTGACGCAATCGATGGATCTGCTCGAGAGCACGTTTATTTCGTTGATAAAAATGTTTACTAGCAACTCTCGTGGTTGACACATGATTCACGACTCAAGCCGATTTCACTTTATCAGTTCTTCGGTCCCACATAAACACTTCCTCCACATTTCTGAATGGTGTAATACGCAGTCGTGATCGTTTTACAAAACTGTATAGAGTCAAATTAAGTCCCCCCAATGGTCCAGTTTAAGTGCCACTGTTGAAAACAACGGTTGGCATGCAAATCAAATCAGCTTTGCAGACTGCTTCAGTAGCTGAGGATGTATACTACAGAAATTTTTACCTGTGTAGTAGTCACTTTATTCAAGCTTCACTACTCGAGTCTGTTTATCGTAGGATTTCTGTTCGACTACATATGGGTGCCCTCATTTATAAATCTTTGTCGTTTGTCGTCTATGTGGTTTATTCTCTCAGCATCGCTACGAAGTTCTACCTTCGCTGTTTGCTCTGGACTATGGTGCGTTCTGCTATTCGCTTTTCCTGCTACACCTGATGTGTGGTGATTAATATCATATTTTTTCATACAGCATTTATTGACTTGTCATAGCTGTCGCTGACTCGTGTTGAAAATCTGTTACAAGGCTATCTGAGTACCTTTTCTTTACTTCAAACTTCTTATTCGGTGACAGAATAGGACTGTTTGTCTTTCTTTTGAATACATGACGAATTCTTCTCGCTTTGGCATAAACTGCTGCACATATTGGCACTGATGCGTGGCACATCTAAAATATAGCCTTCATTTTCTCAATTCTTTCTGCGAATCGATGTTTCAGAGTGTGAATCCTTCCTCTGCCACCTACCACTTCTTTCTGCGGCGCCTGAGTCATTCCGAAAAAGCACCATATCGCACTTTTAGGATGGAAAAACCAACCAATTCGAGGAAGCATGAAATACATTCTCCTATTCATAGTTCCACTTCATCGCTACAAATAGAGCCCAGTGCTCTCTTTGGCTCATTAACTTCTTCGCAACCAATATCTCGTCGAAACCTTTGTCTGTCGCGATCGTTTGACGGTCTCACTTCGTTGCGAACCATCAAAAATGCGTCTACTCCTTTGCGGTACTTAACCTGTTCTCTCTTTAACATCATTCGCAAGTGATGCTTTTGTCTCCATAGAATATGAAAAGCCGCAGTATTTTTGAAGTTAATTATGCGCAGAAATTTTATTTAAAACCTTGTATTGGGTATGCTTCAAATTTCTGCTATTCTATCGCAAGTATCCCGTTGAATTTCGTCAAATGAGTTTTCGCTTAATAGCCTTGTCTTTTCCCCTATCTGTTATCTGTGAATTGCACAGCTGAAATATTAAAAAGATCTGATAACATTTGTGCTATGATTTGTCAATTTTAGTTGCCCTGGTAGTGGTCGCTGTTGTACTCGCCAATGCACAAGCCTTCGACGTTGAAGAGTCGAACGATTTTGTCTTCGAGGATGAGGCTAAGCTGTATGGCAGTGCAATGTGCAGCATTTGCGAGTTGCTGATGCGCGTTGCCAAAACCAACGCCCACAGGTCTCAGGTTAGATTTATTACATTTCACTAACCGAAATATCAATGTTAAGTAATTCTATGGTCAATTGTCAAATAAGCTTACTATGTAGCGCCACAACAAATATTCAGCACTGGAAACAAAATGGTACGGGGCTGTTACTCGTTACAGCTCAGCAAACAATTGGTTGCTATATGACGCGCATTAGTTAATGCGTACTATTTCCCAGTGCTCTTTTGCGGCAGAGTGAATGCTACATATTTCGTGTTTGAGAAAACAGTCTGGAATATATTTAAATTTTGCATAACAGAGTATCTTAGAATTCTTCATTATTACAATAACTTAGCAATTTTCGGCAGCTGCGGGTACAATTTAGCAATGATGAATACTTAAGTATGCAGTTACGGATTTGCTCTACACAACATTTTTAGTAACCAGTTGAATCTTCCTACTGTAAATGTTTTAAGAAGAAGCAGCACTTTAATCAAACTGTTGTGATGCCTTCTATATTAAGGGGTTCACGTGCATACTTTTAGAGTGAGCTCACGTCTGTACTGAGACTTGCGTGCAAGACGACATACATGTTCAGCAAGAGTAAACGGCGGAACTGCTATTCGATCGTCGATGAAAAAATGTCGCTCATCACAAAGTTCATTAAAACAAAAATGTTACCCCGTGACATTTGCCACGCAATCAGTTTATGTTAAGCATCAGTCTACATAAAATTCTTCTATGAATTGTCCGCGCATTTTCCTGATTCATTATCTTTGCCTCTTCTGGCTACCTTAAAGGTACATCTGGTGCATTTCTGTATTGTTCACGAGTTGACTACTCGAACTGACGCAAACAATGAATCTGCTCGAGATCACATTTGTTCTGTTGATCAAAAATGTTTATTACTGATGCTCGTGGTTGACATAAGATTTAAGACGCACGTCGATTTCACGTTTGCAACACTTCACTCCAGTGTTTACATTTCCACCACATTTCCGAATAGTTTAGTGTACAGCTGTGGTCGTTTTATAAAATTTTATTGGATCGATTTTGAGCCACTGCGATGGTCCGGTTCTAGTGGTGCTGCTGAACCACGGTTGGCTTTCGAATCAAATCGGCTTTTGCACACTGTACTAGTGACTGAGGACTTCTGTTAAAACTAAGTTTGCCCGCGTGGTAGTCATTGTATTCCAGCAGCATCATTCGACTTATTTGTTCATAGGGGCTCAGTTCGACTGTATATGGTGGCCCCTCACTGACATATTTCCCTATCTCAGTCGATTCTTCGTCTAGGTTTTTCTGCCCCTGTTGATGATGTCAGCAGTTATTGTTTGCAGTCCACGGCGATCAATGAGCTTTTTGCTGAACAGCGTCTATGCCGTCTATTCTCTCATCGTCGCTGCGAAGTTCCGTCTTCTTGGTTTGCTTTGAACGATGACGCGCTTTTCTGTTTACTTTTTCTGCTCCACCTGATGAGTGACTGTTTACGTCACATCTGTTCAAAGAGCATCTATTAACGGTTACTAGTTTTCGCTGATTCATGTAGACAATCTTCTACATGGCAATCTTACAATCAGTTCTTCATTTCAAACTTTCTGTTCTGTGACTGAATATAACGCTTCTAAAATCGAGTACTGTGACCTCTTACACAACGCAATTGCAGCTCCAGAGTTGCAAAGCGCGGTGATTAGGCATTTTCCGGTTATTTTCAATTATATTCCAGTTTCCTGACCGATCACTGCGCTATCAATTTCGTACTCTCTTAACTTTTTAACTGTAGTAGTTCTATTAAACGAATCCCAGTGTAAATCATGTTCGCTCTAACATAAACTACTACACGTTTTAGCACTGATGCGTCGCCCATCTCAAGTATGGGCTTCTTTATGTTAATTTTAAGCGATGTTTCAGAGTATGAATCCTTCCTCTGCCACCTACCACTTCTTTCTGCCGTACCTGAGTCATTCCAAAAAAAGCACCATATCGCACTAATCGGATGGAAAAACCAACCAATTCGAGGAAGCATGAAACACATTCTCCTATTCATAGTTCCACTGCATCGCTACAAATAGAACCGAGTGCTCTCTTTGGCTCACTTACTTCTTCGCAACCAATATCTCGTCGAAACCTTTGTCTGTTGCGATCGTTAGACGGTCTGATTTCGTTGCGAACGATCAAAAATGCGTCTACTCCTTTGCGGTATTTTAACTATTTATTTCTTTTTAATATCATTCACAAGTGATATGTTTCTGTCTCCGTAAGAGATGAAATGCCGCTGTGTTGTGGAAGAGAATTGTGCGCTGAGCATTGCGTTAAGAATTCGTCAAACTACCGTCTTGTTCCGTCGAAATTATAACCGTGGAATTTTGTCTAACGACTTTCCGCCTAGTGGCACTGTCTTTCTCCACTTCTGTTACCTCTGCATAGCACAGTTGAAATATTAATAACTCAGATTACATTTGTGCTTTATCTTGTCAAATTTAGTCGCTCTGCTAGTCATCGCTGTTGCATTCGTCAATGCGCAGGACTTTCCCGACAAACAGCAAGTCTACGACGTTGAAGAGTCGAATGCTTTTGGCCAAGAGGAGGAGGTTGAGCGGCGTGGTAAAATGATGTGCATCTTATGCACCGAGCTCATGTTCTACGCTAAAGTCTACGCCAATCAGACTCAAGTGAGATTAGTTGCAATGTGTTGAGGGAAATATTATCTCTAAGCAAATCTTTAATCCCTTATTGGGCATTCCTTCCAACGTTGCACTGCCACAAAAACTTAAGATCGGATAGAATTCAGTACATGGCTGTTCCTCGCGATTGCCCATCAAAAACATATATGTTAGAAGAAGCGTAGTAGTCATTGCGTGCTATTTCCCATTTGATATTTTCCCGGTAACGTTTATGGTGTGTATCTCACGTTTGAGAAAACAGTCAAGAACGGATTTTGAACGAGCACTGCAGAATAAACCAATAGTATTTGCTATTGCACCGACTTAACCGTTCTTCGCAGCTGTGGGTTCCGTTCAGCAAAGGTTACTAATTAGGCGTTGAATTAGGAATTTACTCATTGCAGCATTCTTAGTAACCAGTTGACTCCTCTAACTATAAGTATTTTAAGAAGAAGCAGCATAATGATCAAACTGCTGTGATGCTTTCTATGTAAAAGGTTGCATGTGCATAACTTCAGAAGCGACTTGCGTCTCTACTGAAATCGGTGTGTAAGACGGCATTCAAGGGCGACCGAAACGAACTGCAGAGATGCAACTCGATCGTCGATCAAAATGTGTCGCTCATCATGAGATTCATCAACACCAAATTGTCGCCCCAGGCCGTCTGCCGCTCAATCACATTATGTTAACACATCAGTTCACATTAGATTCTTCTAAGAATTGTTCACGCATTTTTCTGAATCAATATCTTCGCCTCCTCTGGTTGCCTGTAGGTATATTTGTGGCATTTTTATATTGTATGCTAGTTGACTACTTGAATTGACACAATTGATGAATTTGCTCGAGATCATGTTTTATCATTGATAACTATTGACTCGTGTGGTTCACATATGTTGACCGACACATCTTTGAGCGTTAACAGAAGATAGATTCCATTGATGTGCGTTGCCAAACTATTTCGATTGAGCCTTCAGGCTTAAGCATTAAACTTTTACCGGCTTGATATTATTATATCATATCCGTACAATTTTAGGACTGTTTTTTGATGATGATTGAGAAGGGACACTGGTTTAACTCGACGATTTTTCTCGACGATTTGCTACATATGAAACCCTATTTTGAAATTTTCGAGTCAGCAAACATGCTTTAGTAATCTCCTCCCATCGAAGCCCTTAATAGTGAGAGCTTAGTCGAGACGGACTTCCCTCTGAGCAGGCCACAATATTCAAATTAATAATGATTTACTTTACATTTCACAACATTTTTGACACAGCTCATAAATTTACAAAACCTAAACAGGAGACGAGCCCGTATTGCCGTATGACATTCAATATCGCACAAGTTCAATTGATTATCTACCGCACATATTTATAACGAAATGCAATTTGAAATGTTTAGAAGTATTACAACAGCGCCGATGACACTTTGAATGTCACGAAGCAATGTTGAATTAATGATAGAGTCAACTGCAATCTTTAATCTATATCCTACACCGAGCCGGATTCTTTCTTAAATAATTGTTAATGTCGGACAAACCGTCTGTTTGTCAAAACCGTCCAACGTTCGATGGCACATTGGAGTTATTTTCTGCCGCTTTCAACGGAACGAGACCGTCTTTTTTCGACGCTTTATGCTGACAGGCGCTCTTTCCGCGAATTGTGATCTCTACGAAAGCCCAGAGCTCGACCAAGCAGTAGGCAATGATGGTAGGAAATGACATGAGCCAATGGAAAGCGCTTCTTATAAGAGGCGTTTCGTCAGAGATGGAATCGGGAAAGGTTTTCTCAGCAAGACGGTTGACGAGAAATACGACGAAGAACCAGAAGTACTGCATCAGGAGCATTCCGATCAGAATATAATTGAAGACCGCTTCCGATGGGATCAAGTAACTGCAAGAGAGTAAGAGTATTAATCGAATCCTCTTTCACTCAGAAATTAACACGAAATCTCTTGCTACAGGGCCTAACTATCAAGGCTAATCTCAGCGTTGATAATTCATTAATTTAGTAGTTTATCACCTCCTCGATATACAGACTCTGACTCTCGGAATCTATGGTGGGGGAGGATGCGAAAATATTTTTGCCGGTTCGTAACGACCTAATTTATGAAACATTCGATTAATGGGAGTTGTGCGCCAGGTGCAGCAAATGTATCCTAGTCTCATGATTCAGTGTTTTCAGACGTCGATCGACTCTGGTCTCTGATCAGCGGCTGAGGATTTTCTGCACGTATCTGGGAGGGGTTGTTGCTCTGCTTCCTTAGTCAAACATTTCTTTGTTTGCTTCAGTACCTGTTCCTAGGCAATTCTTGAATGTCGAGCATGAACGTTGTCAGGAAGGGCGCCACAATAGAGTAGATTGGTGCAACGCACAGGAGTATACCGTAGTAGAACAGAAATTTTCCCGCCCATGGCACTGACACAGTGATTGGTAATCTGGTGGACTTGACGGCAAAGTAGTGAAACACCTCAGCGGCGCCGATTGTCCATCGCCGAATCTGTCGCCCCCACTCGTACAATTCTCCGATGTAACTGTCGCCTAGAATAGTCACAGTTTGTTACATAATACAGAACCATCACCGTATTGAAGGAAACAGTGAAAATCAATGGCGTTGCCTTTACTAAAGAAATACTGCTTGGGTATGATGGGATGAAATTTTTTCACGTTGATCGCTAGTAGTTTGAATGGAACACTAAAGAGCATGTTGTTCATCGCGTTTGAATAGCCGGCCAGGATGGTGGCAGTAGTGGTCGCATGGGCGGAAAGCGCATTCCATACATAAACTAGTCTAATTAACCGCTTCGTCACCGCATACGAGGAAGTGAAGAATTTCGAGATTAATGATTCACTTCAAACACCAATGACCGATTACCTTAACAAACGTGGTGTTTGCTGAGCTAATTCAGATAGTACTTCTGCCCCATATATTTTATGTTTTCACTATCTTATGCAAAGATATTTAGGATAATAAGCAAGACTGCGGTTCAAAGTAGAATATCACAAATCTGCAATAATTACGGCTACGGCATTTAACACCATGTCCACTTTGATAAGAACACTTTTCAAATCAAAGAGGATGTGTCTCCAAATCAGAGTGGAAACTTTCCAAGTCGAATCAATATGGAAAACATCCTCTCTCAATTGAATAGTGTCCTAAGATGATTTGGAAAGTGTTTTTATCAAAGTGAAAATGGTATATACAATGATTGCAGTTACTCACCACTAGTTGGTCCGCTCATAGTAGCCACAGGCAGCGCGTGAATTATGCACTTTTGGCGAACTGCCAAAGTCCAACGAATGAGAGCAATGATATCCTCCATCTGGTAGCCTGGATGAGTATACTCGCCGTCCTCGTACAATTTGAGAGTGAGCGAGAAGATCGACATGGTGTTGATGTTCCAAGGGATGAGAAAGCCCATCATAAAGAATGAACGCAACAGGCCGGTCACTCTCACGAAAAAAGGACTCTTGTGC
>NIUQ01004391.1:0-13900 GCA_002796945.1 Plectus sambesii
AGCGTCGCCGACCCAGCAGCCGGGTGCGAGCCCGAGGGAAGCGCCGACGTTTCCTCCCCGGCGACAGCCCCCTTCCGATGTCGACCGGCCCCACTGCGTTGCGCTTAGCGCGACGAAGTTCCACTTAATGTGGAGCAGCGCTTTGGCAGGCTTTCCTTGTGGCAATAACCTTAATCCGCAGTGTTACGAAGCATGTTTTGTTGGGCGTTTTGAATGCTGCCTGGAAAAAAAGGCCCGAAGCTAGGATCGGAATTGAATCACGTTCAGTGCTTATACAGGAAGCTAGCCGATGGCTCACAGTCTCTAAGCGGGAACTCATACAGAAACAAATGTATCGCGTAGTTTCCTGATTCGAACAAGATATGTCGCGAAACTCTCACGCAAAACAATACAAGGGAACGATTAAGGTCCTTCGATTTTCTTCCTTATATGCCTAATATTTCTTCCGCCTTTAAGTTCCCTAATTCGTTTAGGATAAAGGTATGACAGCATTTCTATAACGCTGCTTCACAGACTCTATGACTTATGACTTCACAGCCAGAAATGGAGTCATATTAGAATTACAGATGAGGGTATAAGTCATAGATGCTGCATAAACACTAGAATTCATATTGAGCTATGCCATGAGAACAAAAGATCTCGGAATACGCTAAAGGGTTTATAATTAAAACAAAATCGGAAATATTCTACTACTAACGCAATTAGTGCCACATTTAGTAGCACTTCAACAGTGACAATTCACAATCAGGGCATATTTGACTTCGGTGAAGGTGCGAAGGGCCGCAATATAACACAGCGTTACCGTAAGAACGTTGCATTCGGCTTATCTAAATTGTGAGAGAAGTTTCTGGCTATCTTTTGGCTTGCACTTGCCAGAATCGCAAACGGAAGGTACCCTCCTTGATGACCTTAAGCTCCATGAACCAGAGTAGGCGTGAGTTAAAAGCTTTTTTCAGTTGCGAACCTGAGGCATACGTATTTCGATGATGAGACCAAAGCCATCTCATTGTCCCATCCTTCTTTCATCTCTCACTGCAATAACATCTTATGACATGTATAATTAGGTCACCCCCGAGGCGCCAAGTACCACACTGGATCCTTGTCCATATAATTTGTAATGTATGAGTGTATGATGCAATATCGTGTCCTACAATTGAAAGAAGTATTGAGGGGGCTACACACTGTTATTCAATCTAGGCAAGCATGAACACGGATTGAATTTCTTATGAGTGAGTTGTGGTACAACGACTTAGAAGAAGACTTTAATTACGATACCAACGAGTACTGTTGATGATACGGCGGTACAGTAGGAAGTGGTGGAGGGGTACAGTGACCATTCGTTAGATGACTGGCAGCATATGGGATAGAGATACAGAGCGAGAAGTTGGGAGAATAGGGAGGAGTGTCGACGAGCGGTCAGGTTTGACAGAAGTAGGAGTGCCCCGAATCGACTAGGGCGATCACTTGTAAGAGCAGCTTCGATCGGATTACAACCAATAAGCGTTGAGCTTCGTCAGATCTTCGACGTCGGGCATTCCTTGATCAGATAGCATCGGATAGTTGCCACGGCTTTGGCTGGTAGAGAATGTCAGCTGATGGTTTTGTCCGACAGAGTTTCGACACCATGCCAGTATTGCCTCGTAGGTTCAGCTCCTGATCTATATGATCGAGGGGTTTACTCGATCGTTAAAGTATGAAAAGCAGATTCCCTTTTCTTTCAATACTTCAACAGCTCAGTTTGCCACTAATGTCAGATTTAGTAGCCCTTCAACTGTGATAATTCATCAGGCAGAGCACCATTTTGACTTCGATGGCGATACAAGGGGCCGCAATATAACACAGGGTTATTGAAAGAACTTGGTCCGTATTTATGTGGAGAAAGATTCTCGCTAGCTTTTCGGCTTATATTCACTGCGATCTCAAAGGGCACGTATCCCGCCTTGATGACCCTGAGCTTGAGGAGACATAGGAGGCATGAATTGAAGGCACTTAAGCTAATTACGAACCTGAGGCATATGTATTATAATGTCGAAACCTAAGCCATCCCATTGTCCCATCCTTCTTTCATCTCTTATTGTAATATAACCTTGTGATATATGGAATTAGCTCACCCCCAAAGGCGCAACGTTCCAAACTGGATCCTTGTTCATATAACTTGTGATGCAAGAATGAATGCTGCAGTATCTTGTCCCACAACGAACACAAGTATGAAACGCAGATTCCAGTTTCTTGGAATATATCAATTGCGCAGTTGGCCCAAAATATTTAAAAAATTCCCACGACAGGATAGCGTTTATTATTGTTTAATAAAACACACAGAAGTACGAACACAAACTTATCGTTGACTTACCTGATTGCTAAGCATACATCTTAAACTGATAATGATGATCTTCCTTTTTTCAGATCCCTATCAAATTCTCGGCCCGACGAGCAGTCGTCTCGCAAGCGCAGGTACGGTAATATTTTCGTGATTATAAATAGAGTGAAAGAAAAGCAAAGATGTAAAGGCACAATTCGTCCTTGAAGGGAAAATCCATTACTTACGCGATGATGAGAATGCATTCAAATCGAGCATATAGTGGCCGATGGGATGTGTTCGGTTTACCGTAATCCCGTTGCCCTCTGTTCGAGTTAATATAACTGTTACGTTACGGGACTTTGAATTTTCAGCGCAGTTTATTGCTCATGTCCTGCTAATTTCTGGTTTACTGATATACAGAAGCCGCGCTTGCAGTGCCAGAAATCCGCAGGGCAATAATTTATGAAATCGGTCTCCTTCTGAGCCGTTCTCACTTGCATTACTTGGTCTGCCTATTTGTTGAGAGCAACATCAACGGATGGAATTTTTGACTTAGAACACGTAACTCTCTAGGTTCAGAAAAATGACCAGTGCGCGCGTGGTGAGATGACAATTCGCGACACGACAATTCGCGACATAGAACCATTTTTAAGCATTATCATTCCATACCTTATCTTTTTCAATTACCTTTGCGCTCATTGTATTCCCATTGAATAAGGGAAGAGATCTGAAAAGAAATATGTGAATAAGACTTCATAATTTAAGAACATATTGCATGTTTATAACGAAAACGCCATTTTCGGGAAATTTGGGGAATTGGAACGCTTTATTACTTGGTTATGCCCAAAAGATCTAATCTTTCAGCGGCCAGGCATACGTTAATGCCTTAGCAATCATGACATTATATTTGCAATTTCAAAAAAGGTTAGAATCAATTATTATTGCATAAAAAATAATGACGATTACAAAATGTCGCGAATTGTCGTGTCGCGAATTGTCCAAATCCCTGCGCGCGTAAAGGGTCCCAATCAGAGATACTTGAATTCACAGCGGCTGGGGCGGCCTTGGCGTCCCTCAAACCACGCCCACAAATTGCGACCGCAACGCGCGGCGGAAATGAGCTGCGGTATACGATTATCAAAACTCGTGCACTGGATTAGGACACAAAGTTACTAAATAGTCAGTTATATATCATGTTGACTGTTACAGAGACGTTGTTTATGTTTATAAATTTGAATAATAACGATACCTTTTAAATGAGAAAATGAAACCGAACCATCGTTCTTCAAATAGCTTGCGAAGCTATTTGAAGCCTGCTACTCTAAATAACTTGCAAATCTGTGACTACAACGAAACATTTATCAGTAGTGACTGATCGTAATAGCGACATGATAATCGTAAACACGATAATCGTCAACACGAATATCATTGTTACAACTTGTGACGATTACATGTTGCAACGGTAATTACGGCGGCAGCATCTCATTTCCGTAGCTGAGTTAGAGAGGGATATGTTGCGCGCTGCAGAGTCAAATGCTGCCAACTTCTGATCACAACAGAGCATAATAAGCTTCTTTTATACGATGCACTTTTTCGAATTTTGTCGAACTATTATTGGACGGATTCTGGCGTGGAAGTGAAAGGGTTGCGAGGTCGAAACGAAACTATCATCCAAAAGAAATATTCAATGGCTCAAATTCTGAACTTTAAACTATTTTTTCGAATTCATCATGAAATGTCAAAAAGAGTATTGATTTCATGTTGGTCGTAATTGTTTAGTAATGAGAATGAATTTCGAATCTTTTTCCCTTTTCATATTGTATCCGATTATCAAGAATACTACCTGAAAACCATTTCAAAATTTAACGATTGCGACTTTATAAGGGCGCTTCCTAGTCGATTGAATGAATGGTAAAGAAATAATCCGGTATTTGTCAAGAACGCAATGAAAGTTCAAATTTAGATCCCAAACTTTCACTTAGATTCGAAAGACAAAGCAGGGAGAGGGAATATGACAACCAGCAGCGTCTTCGGCGTCAACATATTAATTGATCATGAGTAGTTGTCTTATGAGCAGGCGCGAGGTAAGAATTGATGAGAGGGCAGTCGAACAACTGCACGTGGGAAATCAACAGACCGACGTAAAAATCCATGAGAATTCTTTTAAACACCAGAAAAGCTATGTCCATTATAAGAAGTAAAGCAATTTCAGGAAGCGGTCAGATTCAGCTGTGGCAGTTCTTGCTGGAGCTGCTATCGGACAGCCGCAATGCCGACTCCATCACGTGGGAGGGAACGAACGGAGAGTTCAAGCTCGTCGACCCCGACGACGTTGCCCGCCGCTGGGGCGAGCGCAAGTCAAAGCCCAACATGAACTACGACAAAATGTCGCGCGCCTTGCGCTACTACTACGATAAGAACATCATGTGCAAGGTCCACGGCAAGCGCTATGCGTACAAATTCGATTTCCAAGGTTTGTATACTGGAATTTGCGGCACTGCCGAGTTTCGAATATGATTCAGGAGAGAACGGCAGCTATCTTTTTATTTGCGCATTCTTTTTGCGCTTTGCCAAGAAATGCGCGAGTGCATTATAAATGTTTATTGTGCATATAATGCGTGACGCGCTTTTGAATAGGTTATAGCGTGGATACCAGCAAATTAATTATAAAATTAAGCAACTGTTCTCCCTTCATATCTCTCTACGAGAAAATGTGATGATCGATTGAGGATATAGTTTTAAATGTTAAACGGAACGAGAAATTTCAAGAAATGAGTTGTTCTTAAATCGAGTGCAGTTAACTGTCGGCAATAACTGCGCGAAACTATGTTCCTATTTGAATGATGCAAGTTCATATCATACAGTATTCCCTTTTTAGGAATTGCCCAAGCGCTTCAGCCTCAAAACACGGCCGCGAGCGCGCACGCCGATCTGTTTGGCCACCCGGGTGCAAATCGAGCGTTCCACCAATCGGCGAGCGAGTTGATGCAGGCGACGAATCCTTGGACAGCGGCCAACTATCGATCAATGAACGCGCTCATGGCGCCCGGCTTCCAGACATCTGGAGGGTTGTTCTCGCCGGCGGTCGGCTACGGCTCCTTCGCCGCCGCCGGCAACGGTACTTCACCCGCTCAGGCGGCGCGCAACTTCCCCTTGTATTCATCTGCCACCTATCCCAAATGTATCTGATTTCCAACGCTGTTATCAACCGATGCGCAACATTGTTGCTAAATGTAACTTACCGCCTCGAATAGAGAGCTGGCAAAAAGCCGGGAATATTTCCTTTCCAACTGAAACAATCACTCAGTGCGTTCTATTTCAAAGTTCAAAACAAGTTTTGAGTAAGATTTTGTTGCCCATGGCAAAATGATCTGATTATATAGTCTTCTATTAGTCGCAGTATAGTGCTAAAAACCCAAAGCTTGTATTTGAAAGCCCAGAATTCGTTTCCATTTTTAAGCCCAGAGTATGTGTGCTTCTGCTGCTGTTATTTACAAATTGTTGTTGCATTGCCGTTTGCACTATAGAGTCATCATCAGTTTATCTGTGAATGCGACAGAAATCAAGCATTGTGACGTCATTATGCCAGTCAGAAATCAATTCGTTACTACCGTATCTAGTCTCGATTCCAGTGTCTCTGTGCTCCTTTGTTGTGGTAAATGTATGATCGTTTTTTTGGCTGTCCGCCGGCTGGATAATGTAACCCTTCTTTCTATTAATCAATCACAAGTGATACTCATTTCAGATGTGATCAGTTTTGTTTTCCTTTGCATAAACCAAAAAGAGCGTGTTTTGCCCCTAGCTCACGACACATCCTGAATCAATCAATCTGGGGACACTGGGCGATGAAAGCAAATGTAGCCGCTAAAGATAATCGCGCCCAATGCAAAACAAATACCTTTTTCTTATCCTGAGTACGTATAGGAGTGAGTGTAACAACAATGAGCGCTGCAGCCGGCGTCGGATGTTTCACGGAAACTTGGAATATAAAACGACGTAGGAAAATTTAGCCTCTGATCTAATAATATAAATTTATGTAGTCTACCCACGCGCAGCATGACCCGTGAACCAATGCAAAGACAATGGGCGGCGCAGTTTGTATCGGATGTCCGACGGGAAACCGACAGCTAGCCGCTGTTATTACTAACGCATAATAGGCCGGAAGGTCATCGAAGAAAAGTGTAGGGGCGAAAACGCTCATGGCTATTCGTAATTTGATCCTGGTAAGAGACGAAGCGTGCAAAATGTGTCGTGCCTTGATTATTCTTGTTCAGTTGGACAAGGGAAAAGCAAATCAAGCAACCTTTGAACAGTTTTCTATTAGAAACAAAAAATAAATATTGTTGAAATGTTTCGTGGCGCGTTGACTTCATTTCGACAAGTGGGCTATAATCCGCTTGACGGCACTTTGGAAAGCAGCAGCTTTGTTTAGTTGAAGGTTAATTTGGTAGCAACAAAGGTAGAAGTGGATATAAGGGGGGGGGGGGGCTGCGCTTCCTCCCAGTGATCAGTTTCATAAAACTGCTGCAATTGTAGATTTGAAAACTTGAGGAACTGCAAGCGCGGTAGCTGGTCAGAAAACCAGAAGTAACTAAAAATAATTGGAAGATGAGCAATCGTGACGTTTGCATTTCGTAATTTTGCAATTCGACCATTCCAACAGTCTGTGAAATAGGCTTTAAAGAGCTCTGCAACTCTGACCCTCAGAGTTGGAGGAAAAATTCTAGCACAGCTTACCGAAAACTATGCCCCTTTGACAATTTTGCTTTTGACCGTGCAAAGCGATTATTGAGATTGCATAGTTCATTCGTATGGCGATTTTTGGATATGCATAATGCGCAATCGAAACTTGAGCAATTTTTCCGGTACAGAGTTCTCCAATAGAAAATCGGCGATTCGAACGCTTTTGCAGCTTCGATTGACTTCGTTGCGCCTGGTTCAAATAAAACTGCACAAAGCGTGCACGGAAGTGATTCGGAATTGGAGTTGTGGTTATAGCTATTCAGGTAATGACAGCGAAGACGATATTATTTTGTAGCCCCATAAGAGCTAATTTTCTTTAAATTGCTTTCATATTTAGCGTGTTTCTAAAAATTGGCGACTTTATTAATTTTGTTACAACTATTTCCGGCTATACAGTATGCATAACAAAGTTCGCAAATGAACCTGCTATCGCTGTATTGCTTGAACGGCGATGTAATTAGCGCGTCATCAATGACGACTTTCCTCGCTAATTAGCCTTATGTGACCTTGCAAACCTCTCAGCGCGCATTGGGAGCAAACACCTTCTAGCTCATTCAAATAATTCCACAATTATACGCGGAAGCACTTACGATGATAAACCCGTCAAAGCAAGGGGGAAGCATACAGCGAAGGGAAGGGGGAACACGGTTTTTGTATTCCTCTGCCTCAAGCTAAGAAAATCATCATGGGTTTTCGCGTATCTCTATTGATTTTCCACTAGTTTTTAAGAAGTTAGGTTTTGCTCATTCGCCTTCCTCAGCTCTTCAATTTCAGGGGAGTGTCTGCTAAAGAGACTTTCAAAATCGTCGACAGACACTCAGCATCAAGTAGAGTTCCGACAATCTCTCATGCTGACCAGCCACCAGTTGACGAATAAAAAGTTGTGTATATTTTATTTATATATGTCACTAATCGCTGTTTCTACGGATAGAATTCAGGGTACAAAAGAAATCGAAGCGAAGATGACAAGGAGTGGAAAAGGAAAAAAGAGTGTGCCGATACTTTTGAGTATGCTATAGCGGACGATAGTTGTCATAAAAGCAACATAATGAATGATGAGGTGTTGGGCATAATTAAAAATCCCAGAACTCTAACCGAAGCTACTCACTCAATTTTCAAGAATGCATCATTAACTCTTTCGCATATGGATTGCAGAATTTAGGAATTATCAACCTATTTCTGAGGCCAGATGAACAGAAGCGTAGAAATGCTTGGTGATGTATATTACATTGTTTTTGCATATTAGACGTGAACAAGCGAAGCAAAGCGGAGCAATAGAGAATAACTGTGAATGTTTATAATTTTGTAAAATGAGTCAAACTATCATCAAATATGCATTCAGATTCCATATCAAAGGCGGTTTAACAATGTTAGTTGATGGATTGTTCAAATCGTTGGCAAAATGGCTGGAGATGACGCATTTTTTTGAGAGTCAATCAATATTGGATCTTTCGCCAAGTATATTTGGGAAACGGACAACTCGCGACATGACAATTCGCGACATGATATTTTTGCGACAATTCGCGACATACGTAATGTCGCGAATTTTCGTGTCGCGAGTTGTCATGTTATCGTATATTTGATGACCGTAATGCCTATTTTAGGTGACTCCAAAGGTGAATATTGCAACGGTTCGATTACTGATTTTCACGCAACCAGGAGAGAAAGCATGCTAGAAGCCATTTCTAATAGCGTCAAGCTAGGAGGCGGGCCGTGAAGAGGGAGGCGGATGAACGCGACAATAAACGGGTGAGCGTCTCGCGGGACACAGCCGGAGCGCGGCGCATCGCCTATATCGGAGATTCATTGCTCAGTCGGGTCTCCAGAGATTAGACGGGTAGGCGCCAATCTCTGACATTTTCCAGATCCGTTCAGCAGTCGCAATACCCTCGACGGTCGTCTGCTATTGCACTATTTTCATGGCGCTAGAGAGGGAGGACCAGTGCAATATTAGAGGCGGGCAGAGTGACAGTCGTCTCTTTCTGGAACGAGTAATGTGCAGCCGAGAAGAAGACTCGACTTGCATCGCTGTTCCTTACTCGCTTGCCCACTGCACTCTCTCTTTCTCTCAAATCTTCAATATTACCGATCGCTGCAAAGAAACGTCTGCCTGCTAACTAGTTGGCTTGGATGCCTTTATCAATGTGCGACGTTCACTGTGCCTTCATTGAATGAAAAAGTCTGCTGCGACTTCTGTCAGCGCTAGTGCGACCTGTTCTCGTCGGACATAATGAACCCCTTCCTCTCGCCGCACATTGCTTTAATCACCTGCTGTATAACATACATGGTTCTGGGAGCGTATGTCTTCCAAGCGCTTGAAAAGACCAACCTGTCCGACCTAAAGCAGCATCACATGAATGAGATCGAAGGCAGCAGTGAACTTTATTTGGAGCGCATTTGGCAACTTATGAAAGAACCAGGTACAACTTTGATGATTATTCTAGCTATTATTAAAATATTTCTCATTTGCAATTATACTTAAATAATTATCGCTCGAAATAAAATTTTATGCGAACAGTAGGGGCTCTGACAGTTCGAGACTTGAGACAGTTCGATCAATTCTCATTTGATGAGTGTTTCAGGCGCGACCAAGGAGTCGGTGAAGCTAAAGGCTAGAGAAGAGTTTGGAGATTTCGTCGACACAGTGTACGATGCGTATAAAGCGACCAGACATCGCTACGATCCCGATGCGCCCGTATGGGACTTTCGCACTTCGCTGTTCTTTACAGCCACCATGCTGACATCAATCGGTTACGGCTTCATCGTCCCTTTCACCTTCTACGGTCGCATGTTCTGCGTGGTTTATTGTCTCGTCGGCATACCGTTGACACTGGTTACCGTCGCGAACATAGCAAAATTCATCTCTGAATCAGTCTTCATGATTCACTACCAACTGTGGAAATGGCATATGCAATGGAAGAGCAGGCGAAGAGAGGTTTGCTTGATTATTGCTTTCCAATTGCTAAATTTTGATTTACGGGGTTGATGGAAAGCTTTTATTTGGGTTGGACACGAGAATCAGCGCCGAAGCTTTAGTTGAAAGCAGTTTGTGAGCTTCAAAACTTTGTGTGGCAGTGCGTCGCGGTACGGTTGACAGAATTAAGAAGAATTAGTTGTATCTATATCAATCATTGCTTGCGTTATCGCATTGTAGGACACTATCGAATCGAATTAAGCTAAATCTATAAGATATACTATTTCAGCAGGGAACCGAGGAGGAGAACAAGCCTATGATTGGCGAGAGCGAGGACGAAGAGGAGATACTCGATAGAACGAAGCTGGTCCGTTTCCCTCCCATCATCGTATTCATATTTGTTTTCGTCTACGGCATGATCGGCGCCTACTTGGTTCACACTCGAGAGACGAATTGGTCTTACACCGAATCAATGTACTTTACTTTCATCAGCATTTTGACAGTTGGTAAGCTAACAATTCTCTTACTCGAATAATTGCTATACAATCCTTTTTTGAACGTCGTGCATATAATCCGATATGAAATTTCAGGTTTCGGCGACTACCGTCCGACACCGCATAATCTGATGCCGATCCTGGCGATAGTGATCGGAGGGATAATCCTGACTACAATGTGTATGGATGTTGTGGGTCGGATGTACCTAAAAGAGATTCATTACTGGGGACGGAAGCTGAAAACCAACAACCCGTTCTACCTTCTGCGCGAGGCCAAAGCCAGACGAAGACGTCAGGCACTTGCAGGTGCGTGGCTTCGGGTTGTTAGCATTAAGGAAAATTCAAATCATTTCTAGCCGTGTGAATGTATCATAAAATATTTTTAGCTCTACATAGGCAAGCTGTGAATGAGACCATTTCAGACTTATTGGTAGCTTACCGCAAAGCGGTATTGTCATGCTAGCTGACAACTATCAACGATGCTGCACCCACAATGCGGAACAATTCAAACTCACCTTAAAATAGCAATATTTAGCGCTATACTTTGTAACGAACTCAATATTTTACATGACTTTACGTAACAATTGCATAAGTAGCCCATCACACATTTATATGATTAAAAAATTAAAAAATTTGTATAGTCGGGTGTCCAATAAAGGTTAGAATCAGGCTATCTCATGAAGAATTAGAGACAAGAGCAGGAATATTTATCCTCAGTAATAGATCATAGTATCACTGCTTTACTGGACTTGAGACAGGTCTAAGATATGTTAACTATTGGGCCTCGCATCCTCTTTCGTCATTGCTGCATTAAATTTCGTACTAATTGCATCCGATTTCTTCATCGTTCATTTAGTTGAGCGCAATATTGATGAATTACGGTAAAAGATGCTGAATTTTGACTGTAAAACAGATCAAGATCAAACGGCGTTCACAATTCGACTATTTTTACTTTTTAGGCTTGCTCGCTCAACTTGCACGTGGGATGATCTTCGCCCATCGAAATTACGCAGAGCTGTCGAAGAAAAAAGAGAAAAAGAAGAGAGATAAGCGTCGTGCCTCTCACGTTTGTGCGTTAATTTGCTTCGCTTCACTTTCGAATTTCCTTAATGTTTCGTTTCGTCAATTTCAGTGCCAGATCAGAAGTTTATGTTCGCTAGACAGCCACCCGATCCACCCAGCGATTGCCAGGTGGTCAGCACGTCCGCTTACAGCGTCCGTTTAGCGTGGGCGCCCGCCTTCTCAAGCGACAGCGAAGTCATCTATAACATTCGATACAAACTAAAGTAAGTGCTGCTTTAGTGGTGTCCGAGTCACAACCCACTGACTTAGGAGAATGCAGCTTCTTGAAGTCAGAATATTGGGGAGCGCGCGTTTTTTCGAGAAGCTCCATTAAAGGAGTATTTCCGCTAACTATTCCAAAGTTTCTTCCCTAAAAATGCAATCAAATCCCTTTCAAATTCCAGTTTAAATAAATTGTTTGCAGACACAAGACGGACAGTCGAGCACGCGAGTTGCGAGGAATTCACGGGACAAATATCGAAATAATGAATGTCGAGTCATGCTCGCTGTATGAGTTCAAAATCACCGCGGTCAGTCAGTTCGGCGAGAGTAAACCCGTCATCCTCGTTCAATACACGGGTACGTTCACTACAATTCATCGTATTCTAAATTATTCAACATTGTATATTCCTTGTCATATAATAATCCATGTTATTCTTCGCTTGCGCAGTCTACGGACTGTATAATAAATTTTCATACAGTAATTTATAAAATATTTTCCAGAGCCTCAACTGAGTCCTCAGCATATTTTGGCGAAGAAGCTCACACCAAATACAATTGAACTCAGCTGGGAACCTCCTTTCAAACGGACACACGAAGTCAAGGTTTCATAATGCTTTTTTACTAAATTAAATATTGGTCATCTGGATGTCTACGAAGGCATCATCGTTCAAATGAACTGAACCGTTTGAGATTTTCAAGGTATATTTCAAGAGACTGTTGAGAACTGAAAAACAGGATTGTAATTCTGCGTAATCGTCATTCTGATGCGAAATTAAGACACATTTATTTCGATTCTCAGCACTACATTGTCTACTACACGGACAATCCAAATTCTCGTTTGGCGGAATGGGAAAAGTGCCAAGTGTTCGGCAGCAAGCTCGTCTTCCCTGACCTCAAGTACGACTGGTTCTACATGTTCAGCGCCACGGCTGTCTTCAACGACGGCCAGCGTTCTCCGCTGTCCCGCGCGCTTTTCATCAAAACCGACAAGCTCGAATACAACAAATGCTGTATGCTCTTATCCATCTTCTTCTTCCGCCCTATACAGTAATCCCATCTCGTTTTAGGCATCGGACAGTCTCGTACCATTGAAGTGATGGAATCGATAAGCGACAGAGAGGAAACCTCCGAGGTCAAGCCGCTTTTGAAGCGCGATTATTGCTCCATTGCGTTTTAGATAGACTTTATATCGAGTACTTAATGATTGTGTACTGTGTTATGTTTTCTGAGTGGTACGCATCGATTGCTAAAATATGTCAGTCTAAATGAAGTAAAAGAATGCGATACCTGAGTTAATATTCAGCGATCGATGATAGTCACAAAGACAGTCAATAAGGACAATACATATTGATTTCTTTGTTTCGCTCCATCTATTTTCATAGTGTACGACGCCGTTGCCAAGCGCATTTGAAATCGCACGTTGTCGGCGAAGATGTTACCCATGACGTACGAGTACATAGCTCAGCTCTAACATCGTCTTCATTCAACGAAGCGATTAATTTATATCTGAAAGTACATGAAAAGCTAATGGCTAAAGAAGAAACTCTACCGTACTCTGTTTCGACCATCTCAAGTCAGAACCAAGTCGCTGGCAAACGCCTTCTTTCCACTGTGCCCGGAGACTTCCAAGATTGTGACATATGCTGGGTGTCTGCTGTGTGAGCATATATGCTTTCTCATTTCCACTAATACAGAATTTATTTTGTGGCGTTGCTATATTTCAGAAATTGCGACTACCCACAGTCGATCGTGTTGGAGTTGGCGCAAGTATGTCATGTGAAGTGCATACAAATTCTGTGCCATGAGACATTTATTGGTAAGCTTGAAGAATTAAATTACCCTTTATCAAATATCATTTCTTGTATTATGATTGCAAGTATAGAGATAAAATAACACATAATTTTCTCGCATATTACATCAATCCTCTCAATAAGAATGAAGGATAAAGTAACAGCGAAAACCCCTTAAAAGCTGCAAACTATTAAAACTTTATTTTATGCATTTATTAACTATATAAAGCAATATATTCATCATAATCTTGTTGAGCTTCATCGGCCACTTTGCTCGCCGGTGTCGTATGTAATACTCTGCCCGTGTAAAACTCTGCCCGGCAGAGTTTTACTCGTATAATACTCTGCCCAGCGTGTAAAACTCTGACCTCTCAGT
>NIUQ01004392.1:0-13947 GCA_002796945.1 Plectus sambesii
GTGGGCGCACTTTTTATCGCATGCTCAAAGATTCCTCTGTTGTTCTCTTCTATTATGATAATTACACGTATTGATTTGAAGCTGTTTTAGACGTCTATACCATTTCCACTTTAATAAGGATATTTTTCAAACCAAGTGGGTCACTTTCCAAACTAAACAGGACATTTTCCGTACTAATTTGACTGTAAAAATGTCCTGTTTGGTTTGGAAAGTGTCCCACTTGGTTCGGAAAATGTCCATACAGTCAAAACCGCTTAAGCGGACAAACCGGATAAGCGAACATTTTTGGCAAGCCCCGTGTGCAACATTTGTATGCAACCATGACCGCTTAAGCGGACAAACCGGATAAGCGGACACTTTTTCCTTGCCGGGTCAATGTCCGCTTATCCGGTTTTGACTGTATTAAAGTGGAAATGGTATATAATTGTCATTCACGAGGAACTCTGATTACATCTTGCCGAGGGCGTTTTAAGCTGTTTTAAGCGTAGCATGACGAGCTGGCCTCGAATCATGCTCGCTTATATCACTATTACTAACTTGTCGCTATGTAGCCTTCTTAAACGTCGCTATTAGCAATCTTCAATGTATTGCTCAGAATTACGCGTGACCGGAGTTACCTATTATAGGGGGAATTTTTCACTGAGTAACGGCAAAACAGTCTTTCCTGAGACTTTCCTTGACGTACTGCGTGCTAAAGATAGGCTAAATTTGGCGTTCTACGGTATTCGGTCTCGACGCTCGTTACTGATCGAAAAATTTCCCCTATAAATCTTGTTTAATTTTGTTCAGAGAATACTGTTTAAGGAATCGTTTCGGCTGTCATTTGCCGACAGACAGCAATCCTAATATTACATACTCTTCATGTGCCTAGCGTATTGTTGTATGCTTTATAAGCAGTTGTGAGGAAGCTAGAGCCGACAAGTTTGGGGAGAGGGGATAATTCACCGGAAAAAGGGCGAAATCCATAGACCCACATAAGAATCTTTGGCAGTTCTCCAAAAACTGGGACGTTCATCCCCTCCAGCCCTCGTAGATTTGCCCCTGCTCACAGCGATTAATGTTGAATTTGAATATGTTCCTATTTTTCATGATGAAAAGAGTTCGAAAATTATTGATTGCTTCATTACTATATGAACCACTGTTAAGTGTTGTTATAGTCTATATAGCTTTAATGGCCATTGAATCATCGATATAAGATGTATTTGTGACTTCATTAGGCATCAAGAATTCGTCAGATATTGTGTTTAATGAACCGCAGATAGCGAACGAATCGTGTATCGCGATCTTTGATGGAGTTATTTCGTCTCTTGGCACATTTGTTCGGTGATTCAGTTCAGATTAAAAGAAATCATGTCGCTATTGAGCGCTCGAAGCGTTTTGGCTATCTTCTTTACATATGAAATTTAATATGAAGCCTACAATACGAATAAAGAAATATAAAAGTTTGCTTATCGTTTTGTTCACGTCTTGTATCCTGTCAGAGATCCGCCGTGGCGCAGCTCTGTCTTGACATAAACGTAATAAAGCTAACAATTCAATCAATCAATTTAATTTTCTTATATTTGAATTTTTCATCCGAATAAATCTTGTATTAAATCATACAAACCGATCCAAAATTGATAGCGCTTAGCTCAGTCAATCTGTGCACGTATAAATTAAGAAACTATTCCAGGTGAAAAATAGTGTGTTACGCAATGATAAACAAGCTCATCTTTGCCAACTACGCTGCCTCGTTGAGAATTTGCAAGTACGAAAAACCCTAACTGGCTCGAATGCAAATACTCTCAGAATTTCTTCATCAGTATTAGGAAAACGGTATATTCGAGATTTTCCTTGACGCAAACTATGCTGAAGATATGCTAAAGTTGGCGTTCTTTGTTACCGTCTTTGCATCTTAGTTACTAAATGAAAATTCTTGACTATATTCGCTCGTCTCTCTGTCGCCGCTCGTTGCTTCATTGTCAGTCTCACAAGAGGGATTGCAACAACGGAACATTTATAGTGGTCGGCTGGAATCAACGCACCATAGAGCATTTCATCATTTGGTTCGTACCAACCAAAAACAACGGAGAATCTCACGAAAACAACACGCAGATTAATGGCGGCAATTTGAACCAATGGACCTGTAAATTATGAAAAGAAATGGCACAATACGTGGAAATATAAAATCTCCAGTTTCATAGTAGACGGCATAATATAGTTGTTACATTGGTGATATAGTTCTGGCGAGATACACTAGACAAGATTAGGTAACATGATCTGAACATATTCATAATTCTTCTAGAAATCTGCCAGATTTCACCAGTACAACTAAGGTATGCCTTTCACCGATTTTGTGGTAACCGTAGTCCTCCAAAGATCAAAAGCTGACGCAAAACATTTTGAAAAAGAAGCTAGCAAAGAAAAGTGAAAGAAACAGAACACAAACTAGATTAGTGATTCAGATATGAAAGGCACAACTGATAGAATCTACTTGCGTTCCATTCTCAGCGAATCAATGCAATAAAGATGAGGCTATAGTAATTTCAAGAATAACCAGATATAGAGTACCGTAGTTTAAGAAAAAGCGTCACGTGAGCCCACATGAGTTATTTGCAGTTATATAATGTAATCAGGGATGATTCCGCGTTCATTCATGGAGAATTTGATAAATATACTGCCGTAATCTGCTTTTCTATGCATTTAAATGTTCCATTTTTGTTTCGAAACGAGCAAATCGCCCCAAATCCCGCTCAAAAGTAACAGTATTCTCTACCCATGAAATTACGATTGTTTTCGTGAGGAAATTGAAGTAACAGTGACACATGGTTGGAGGTAGCACTACCACACACTACAGTGCCACTACTCTTTCAAGTATAGTAGCGTAACGGCTCATGCAAATCAGCAATCAGTGCACAATCGCGAGCAAAGTAAGCTACCACCAAGACCCGCATCGTCTCCATATCCCGGCATCTACCAAACGCGCCAAAAAGGGCGCCAAATGACCTGTTCGCATGCAACAATCCTACACGATACTGTATCACTTATACCAAAGCAATTTCAACTAATCTCCAATTTCAACTATTCCTATTTCAACTGAGCTCCAAATTCACCGCACAGAATCCGCTGAGAATCGCAAAAAAAGACAGCTAAGAGGTGCTTTCAAGAGGTTGGAGAGGTCACTTGTCGGAATGCGCTTTGCCATTGTGCGATTTGTCGTCTTTACTCTTCTCCTCGCTTTTCGTGATAAACGCGAGAAGATCGATACGCGTCACAATCCCGATGATCACCTTCTTGTTGACGGCTGTCGCGCCATCAGTGACTGAAACTAATACGTAAAATAGATCACCTCATTAATTGAGCGAGTTTGGGTCCCGCCGCGATATGACTCTTTTAAATATTATATTCAAACTTTCAATCATACTGACTACCATCGACTGCTTTCTTTACACAAATAGATAAATATTAATTAAAATCTAATTTAATATTTCTTGACCAGATGTGGGTAAGGAGATAGAGGAAGGTACGTGCATCCCCAAACATTTGGCTCTTACCCCCTCCCTTCTCCAGAGCTCCTACCGTAACCCACTTCTCCCACTGACCATTCCAGTCTCTCTGCATTCTGTCAAAACAGCGTAATGCCAACAATCATATAAACTCACACTGCTGCTGCTCGTGAACGATGAGAGCGAATGGATCTCTATCGAGATAACGGGAAAGTTTTCCGAGAGTCGTGTCGAGATGAATACTGCGGGTTTGTTTGTAGAGTGCCGTCGACACAGGGCTGTTCGTATCCAACTTGCCCGCCGCAACGCGACTCATCAAGCTACCCATGGTGACCACGCCCTCTACGCTTCTGCAAATGAAAATCGGTTACAAAAATTATCATTATCAATTCACCCAAGTCGAGGAAAATTGGTACGGTCAAAGAAAAGCAATTGATTATTGGAGCATACAGTGAAATGCAAGGCTACTTTATAAAAAGAGGAATACAGGCTGGCTCATGTTAACCTTCAATCTTAATTTCCGCAGAAGCAATCGCCGATAGCGATAAACTACTTCGTAATAGCACTTCAGTACATAAAAGTCAATAAAATAATTTAAATATATTCTTCACAAAAAGAGCAGTAAATAAACACTAACCCTGATTCGTCAAGGACAGGCAGCTGGTCGAAGCCCTCGCGATTCATAATGTCGATTGCGTCCTGGCAACGGATTTTAGCGGTGACGGTGACGGGAGCCCGCAGTTGGAGCCGATTGACGGGGAGATCGAACCACCAGTTCTTCTCCGCATCATCCTTGTCCACATCCAGGAAGTCGCGCTCCGCCATCCACTTGTCACTTAGGAACTTTGACCTACAACATACAATATCGCTTGCGTTTCATTTCATAACTAGGGAATTATCTACAGTCCTCATTATCTAGTTACTGTAAGGCGAGAAATTATTGGGTGATCCGGTCGACCACCTTAGTTGAATCCTATCCAATATGTTTACTCTTATAATATCACTGAATCAACCCGATTAGTTATCCAAGTTAGGTACCGTGAAGCGAAAAATTATTGGGTTAGATTGAATTAGAGTGAATTTAGTGGTCCGGCCAACTACCGAATTGGCCCAACTGGGCCAGTCACCCAAATTAAGTACCACCCAATATTTTTACCCTTACAGTAGTTCGAAGAATTCAAACTCGTTCAATTTCAAACTATTAAAAAGAAAGTTTCCTTAGTAAACTGAAATGCAAAGTAAAATAGCAAATGCGTTATCTGAGGCGCTATTTCGGAAAAGGTGGTAGAAGACAGCAATAACGGTTAATGGATATGACAAGGATCGAAATAAAAAATATTCACATGTAGTTGCGCACTCCGTCGGGAAGAACGACGACGCAAACTTGTCCCTCCTTCAAGTCCTTGGCTGCTTGCATTGCCGCCCACATGTTAGTTCCGCTGCTGCCACCTGCAATAAGCATAAATTTCATGTGCACAACCGAGCCGTATGAAAAACTCGCACAGACATGTAATACTTCATATATCGCAACGCGAACATGCGCCAAGGTGCTACCGTATGTTTAAGTACAGGCATTCTGCCGCAATGAGAACACAACTCAATCGTTAAAGCGTCCTCTTGGTGTCTGTGAGCACTCGGTGAGATTTATCGTTACTGATACAGAATTTGACTATATTTCAGTGCTAAATGCAAAAATATTTAGAAAACTTCATGAAATTTCAAAGTATTCTCTGCTATTCCTGATAATTGTTAAATAGCCTGTTTTCTTCATTTTTAGTTGAATTAAGTCGACTTGACGTATTCGTTTAAATTTTGACTACGTTTACGTAAAGTATGACTATAACTCGAACGAGAACAAAAAAGAAAAACGTACCGCAGAGAAGACCTTCCTCGCGCATGAGTCGACGGGCCATGAGGAACGAGTCTTTATCGCCGGACTTGATCCAAGAGTCGACGACACCCAAGTCGAGCGCCGTAGGCACGAAGTCATAGCCGATGCCCTCCACCTCGTAGAATGCTGTCTCCGTCTGCGACGGGTCGGCCAAAATCGAGCCGTGAGGATCCACGCCGATGATCTATAACAGAGTGGTTTTCCAGAAACTTCGCTTTAAGATCCAACACGATCGAATGGTCAATGTATGATAAAACAGCATTGAGAATAAACAAAGCAATTTCTATTTACTCGATCGCATTTACAGAGAAGGAAAAAATTCAGTGGCGGTTCTTACCTTGCAATCCGGGCACTTTTCGCGGAGCTTTCGACCGACACCAGAAATAGTTCCACCGGTGCCTGCGCCGATAACGACCATGTCTACTTTACCGCCGCACCCATCCAGGATTTCCTCCGCTGTTTGATCGTAGTGAGCCAATGGGTTGCCAGCGTTGCGATACTGAAACAAGTGACATGTTTTGTCAAACTGTGCGTCCTTCGGTACGTCGCATTCTATCGTTGCTGGATGCGATCAAAATATAACGTGCAATTACCCCAATACCGTACATGACGTCGGGTCGCCACGCGATCAAGTCCTCAAAACTTCTAGAAACCTCAGAAATATTCTGTTTACGTGCCAGTTAATTAACTTTACACAGCCTTTTGTCTTTTTCGACATGATCTCACTATACCTATAATTTTAAACCCGTCTCTCAGTATCTTTTTGCATTGTTCTCTTCCCATTAAACCCTAGCTACATTTCCCAAGTCGACACTGTGACAACTACGGCATCAAAGCGTCATCATACCCACCTGATCGAGAATGATACCACCGGAGATTTCGCGCTTGAGACGGTTGGCCACACCGATATGCGACTCGGGAGAGTCGAAGNCACACCGATATGCGACTCGGGAGAGTCGAAGCGAGCTTCGTTCGGCGTGCGAACGATCTCCGCGCCCAAAGCGCGCAACGTGTCGACCTGCAAGTATGTAAATAGATTAGACGAGTTATGCAATCTTTCAATAAGGTCGATTTTCAACGGAAATAACATTCTAAATGTGCGAAGAGCTAAGGGAAAACCCCGAAGAATAAAAGGAAAGTGCAAAGAATAGAAGAAAAAGCGCGGAAACCTTTTCATTGCTCATCTTCTCGGGCATGACGATGATGCAGCGGTAGCCCTTCACGGCCGAGGCGAGCGCCAAGCCAATGCCCGTGTTGCCGGACGTCGGTTCGATGATGGTCATTCCAGGCTTGAGGGAACCATCCCTCTCCGCCTCTTCGACCATTCGCAACCCGATTCGGTCCTTCACCGAACCACCCGCGTTGAAGTACTCGCATTTCGCGTCTGAAGACAAGCTGATTTTTAGTACAGTAAAGATATATTACAGCGGTTTCGATTATAACGTTAGTTTGTTGATCGCGGTCGGATATGTCTCTCCCATATTTTCAGCCTATTACGTTTTTTACAGAACGGAATTTTCTTATAACTGTCTGCCAATCCTCTATTTACCGCTGTAAACGATTTTCAGTGTAATTCCGTTCATATCAAACTAGCGCTTGTGAACATATTATTATGCGTGGGGTAATAAAATGCAATAATTTGCAAGACCTGCACTAAACAGCATTATTATGCAGGACTTGCAATTATAGATTTTTACCTCACGCATCAGAATATGGCCATACCCCTACTTCAATATGGACAACAATCAAGTTGGAATGGCTCCTATGCAGGCGCATTTATCTCTTAGGCTGCGCTTGCTGTACAATTATTAAGAATTCATTTTGAACACTATCACTTTGCCGAGCAATATTCGTTAATTGCATATTCCGCAAATATATTCGGCGCATACGCAATACACATGCCTACGTTAAATGCATAAAATAGCATAACTCATTCTTTGTACCGTCTAAGCTGCAAAAAAATCGGTGAACATACAGAGCGGGGGTGATTCACTAAATATTCTACAGGTAAAGCAAAAATTGCTGCGTGCATAACTCAGGGTGCCTGATTCACCAGTTGCTCTGTACATGGAGCGAAAATTTCTTTTGTTTGCATAAAATAGACAAATTTGATATATTTACAGTAAATTTAGTAAAAGGCTCCGCAACCGCAAAAGTTATGCATAGAAACTAACAGAAGAAAACTAATTTCAACGGCGTAATTTCACATTCCACCAACGCCTTTAAAAAGGCCACACTACAAAACTGCGCGAAACTTCTCTCCACTTGTCTTAATGCTCCATGAGTCGGCAACGCAATCATCTCTTAAACTGTTGGTAAATTAAGTAAATCTTAAATCCGTTATGAAGAAAAGCGGTGCATATCGCTAAATATTACTTAGCTTTACAAATAATTGCGTTACCAGCCCAATGACGACTGCGGTAAAGAAAATGGGCTACTTACAAACTTCGCACTTTAATCCTTCGGCCTTGGCGATTTTGTTGATGCGAACGAGCGGAGTGTTGCCGATAAAGCTCAAAATGTTCGGAAGCACCTTCGGCCGCTCTCGACTGAAAAACAAATGCACCCGTTGAATGAAACAACTCATCGAATCAAATAGCTATTACGCAAAATTTCGCTCTAATGCAGCTGAAAGAACAGTAATGCATAAAAAGAAACTTTACAACTTTGATTGTTGCTGCATCTGTACGATGATTGGACACTCTCATTTTACCTAGCACAGCAATAAAGTAAACAAGGAGTAAATTTATGTCTAAGCTACGACTTTAGCTGACGTATGCAGTATGAAACTGTCCCGATATCAATGCGATTCCGAGTAAGGTAAAGCAGTTATTCGAAAGGTGCAATTATCACGTTATAATCCATAATGCTTGAAAAGCTCGTAAACCCTGACGAAAACAAACTTACGGGTAGGGTTGGAAGTTGTGCGGACATCCTTCACGCGACTTGCCGGGCTCCCAGGTGCATTGAGACTTCATGTCGGGCAGCAGCCAGTCCGGCACCGATTGTTGCCTGAAACAAAAGCGACCATTGGCAACGCTTGAGGCGACGTTGATTAAGTCGATTTTATTGTCGGATCAGATTTCGTACGCCCCCACCTGCACGTGGAGCGGCTTTTGTCATCGCTTACCCCAGTTTTCACGTGTGTAGACATGTCGAGACGTCACTTTTGAGAGGAGATAAGCGGCGGTCAAAAGGTTACAACTGACTCGCTTTCAAACAAAGTTTTCTCATACCACTCGCTTTCGCATAAATATGCCACATAAGAATTTTTTGCTTTTCTGAAGCACAAAAAAGAGACGCTGAATCGCACAGCTTGACACCGATTTAAGCGCAGTTAGCGCGCAAAAGCGAAACCGCAACTAAGCATACAGAAAAGAGTACCGATCGGTCGAGGCGGTTTTTTTGGTGACGTCATTGGCAGCCATAGTACACACTGTTGCAACCCCTATACCACGAGGTATCACTTTCAATTTCGTCTGAGCGAGTGAGCACAGCGCTGTTATGGAAGATTATTGTCGGCAGATAACGCAGCGCACAAAGATCGCGACGTAAAATTCAAGTTGACAAGGGGAAAATGGGTAGAGTGATGGGGCAGCAGCAACGCGGGTCGCCAACAGAGACGGCGATTGTTAACCAACCAACTAACCACGTGGCGGAACGCTTGGAGAGCGCGCACGGACTGACAACGATTATATATACGCGGCACGCCACCAGCGCGTCGTCACTAACCCATTCCTTCCCATAGGACGGCGCCCGCCAAAGAGCGGCTCTCGTCTCGCGCACGTAGCACGTGTGACATTTACGCATTTTCATTCGTTTAAACTAGCCGATGATGATGCAAATCGCACTCGAACTGACATCACATGGAATTTTTGCTATCTCATCTTCGTTGAATTGTCCCCAGGCAAGCGGAGATAGACTAAGCTGAGCAAATATAGTGAAAGCCGACAGTTGAGAGTGAAAGTTGATCAAGGTACACGCAGGCATACCCAAAGTTAGCGTCCTCGCTGATCGTTTGCCCGCATGTTTCGATTTCACAATAACTCATGAATGTATGCCAAATTCAAAATGATAAGTAGCGCATAATAAGTTTATCCACTAATGCATGGGAAATGCCGACAATTTAATTTCCCAGAAAAGAACTAGCAAGAGCCGTGAACGGAAGACTTTCTTGCGCCGCGCAGATCAAGGAAAAAGAGAAAAGCCTACTGTTGAAGGTGGGATATCCATTCGGCCTGGTTCTGCTGCGCTTCAGCACCGGAAACGACCTTGCAGCCAGTGCCATTTTGTATGTCCTTCGTGCAGTCGGATTTCTTGGACGCCATTGCGATGAGGAAGGGAAGATGGGGTTATAGCGATGAAATCTACGGCAGGAAGCACTGGTATTACACGAGTCGAGTGAACAATACTCCTCAAGTTTGGCTTCTACACCTGACACGTTGGAGATATCGCAGCGCGATGTGAACAGGTAATTCGGTTTGCTGTCTCGTCGAATACCGATGTCATCTATACTGTGACGATTTACGAATTTAACCTATAATGACGTCATCTCAAGAGCTGACTTTTAATCAAACTGGGTAAAGAATTCATTTTGGACAAAAATTAAGAGATAGTCGCAGCCTAGGATAGAAGTTTAAGCTGGCACAATGCGTGAGTACGAGTGTAGTGTCGACTTTAGATCGGATTTGCGGTGTAACGCCGCTTGGTGAAACGTCCAAGTGAAACACATGGCTCATAGGGTTACTAGTACCTTAGCAATAGGGCAGTTACGCAGCGACTTCATTTAATAGCACCGCGGAAACACGAACGACTCATCGAAACGGCTAAAAATATGGGCATTTTGCACATCACTTTCACTAATCCTACCTCGTGCATTGAAAATGGCAGTTTCACTAGAATAGAGCGGTACTACCATTTTCTGAGACTTTTTGCTCTGACCACGAGAAATCAGCAGTAACTAACTAATGTAATTTCATATAAGTAGATTCAGTATGTTACTGGCAAAAGTAAAGAAGACCTTTTGAAATCGCTGAAAATTGACTGTTAATCCCGATTTCTCGCAATTAACAGCGCAGCTTACAAAAGCCCCTTGAAATATCCAAAATGCAGTTCAAAATACTCGGTGTCACACTGTGCGGGCAGTTGTTGGCGAGAGATAAAGTTTCAGAAATTTTTGTTGAAAAATCTATCTTTGCCACTCGTCTCGCATCTCCAATTAAAATTTACTGGAGGCAGGAAGCCTCTTCGGGATTATACCCTCAGAATTTCTCAACGACCTGAGCAAACACGGTTAAATAGAAAAGCTAGAGCATAGCAATCCTACTATTACTCTAATAATTATTCGAAGACCGCGCCATCTTAATTTTTTGCTGTGTTTGCTTTTATTTGAGATTTCAAGAGTGTATTTTCTGCCTTGTGTTGTTAAGAAATGTGACTGATACTTTTTATCGTTCACTTCCTTCAGTTGAAAGGTGCGCTTAAAAAAGTAAGCAAAGGACGTAAAAGTTAACAAAGTGCAGACGATAGGAGCATGTAATAAAACAGCGATAATAAAGGTAACAGCATTTTTTTGTGCCATCAAAGCTTGCAAAAATGTAGTGTAGAAAGACATAACATAATCATAAATGATATGTTGGTATAGGGTTTATTCATTTTATGATAATATTTAAAGCTCTTGTCTTAGCAACTGCGCTAGTAAGTGTTCAAGTGCAAATGAAAGTTTTCGAAGCATTATTTTGTATTTGCTAAAGAAGTGCGCAACACACTGCCAGCGAACAAAAACTGCAAAGAATTCTCTGTTATTTTCTTATCCATCTACTTTTCGATGATTGTCATCAATCTACCGGGTTTTCTCGAAAATAAGCCTCCTCTGGGGTATTTTCGAAAGCCTTCTCGAAAACACCCCCGGGCTTTTATCTTCTTGCAGGGGTGCCCGTGATGATAAATTTACAATCATTCACTTTCCCCTTATTGAGGCGATTCGAAATAAAATAATTGCCACTTCGGAACCTTTTCGTAAACATGCTGCACTCTTTCAAAAACCCCTTCAGGCCCTGATTCTAAGCCAAAATTCCCATCATAGGCATTGAACAACAGAGAAAGTGTATCAATTACACTGAATGATCATTCGTTCCCTCAAATGACCAAGGCAGTACCAGAAATACAATACATGGTGTAAATTAAATTCTTCATTTCTGCATGCATCAAACAAGTACCACAAAAAGTTTTCGCTTCTGACCGAACTTGAATACATGATGATGTCACAGTCCACGAAACGTTTCAGTTACATCGGTTTCATTAAGCCCGTCATGCTTTATCATGTGCTAATCCCAGGTTATGTCGAATTTCAGCTCTCCTTGTTCTGCGACTTTTTGTACCATTTAGCTGCTTCTTCATCTGACTGAGGCACGCCGCGTCCATTCTCATACATATTTCCAAGGTTATTTTGGCCAGCTGAATTTCCCTGTTCTGCGGCTTTTCTAAACCACTTGACAGCATCTATATCAGATTGAATAACACTTAAACCGATATAATACATCCATCCAAGGTTATTTTGAGCAGCTGCATTTCCTTGCTCGGCAGCTTCTATTAACAATTTAACAATTTCTCCATTTGCCCGAGACACGCCTCGCCCATAATCAGAGATAAATTCAAGATTAAACTGTGCGTTTGTATCTCCTTGTTCAGCAGCTTTTGTATACCATTTGATAGCTTCCTCATCTGATTGAGGAACACCTAATCCATTCAAATACATGAAACCAAGGTTAACTTGGGCGTCGACTTGCCCGTGTTCAGCGGCTTTTGTGTACCATTTGATAGATTCTTTGTGCGTTTGAGGAACACCTCGCCCATTCAAATACATGGAACCGAGGTTATCTTGCGCATTTGAATCTTCTTGCTCAGCTGCTTTCATGTACCAAATGACAGCATCCTCGTCAGATTGAAGAACCCCTCGCCCAGTCTGATACATCCATCCAAGATTATTTTGAGCATTTGCAGCTCCTTGTTCTGCTGATTTTGTGTACCACTTGACAGCTTTTTCATATGATTGAGGCACTCCTTTACCTTTTTCATACATCACTCCAAGGTTAGATTGCGCTTCTGCAAGTCCTTGATCAGCGGCTTTTCCATACCATTTTACAGCTTCTTCAAATGATTGAGGCACTGTTTTACCTTCTTCATACGTCACTCCAAGGTTAAATTGCGCTTCTGCAAGTCCTTGATCAGCGGCTTTTCCATACCATTTTACAGCTTCTTCATATGATTGAGGCACTCCTTTACCCGTGTCATACATCACTCCAAGGTTAAATTGAGCACCTGCATTTCCTTGTTCTGCTGATTTTCTCAACAATTTGATAGCTTCTTCGTTTGATGGAAGAAAGCCTTAAAAATGTGAAGGATTAAAAGTTGGTCGTGATCACATCCACACGTTGAATTTTTCGGCAAGCACAATCTTTCCTTTTTCAGCATTACCAAACAACAAAGTAATCCCTTGGCTAATTAACTATATTCATTTATTTATCTCAAAATAAACATGAATGTACCTTTTTATTAAACAAAAATAAAATTGAGAACTGAAACCAGCAGCTACATAGTTTATCGGACTCTTTTTACAATTCTTTCACCAAAACAAACGAATTAAAGTACAAATTGTCACAGTAGACCAAATCCCTCTATCTTAAAGAAGCAAACTGAACAAATTTTGCAACTTGGCGAGATGTTGGCATTCTTCGCCGGACGAATATAAGGGGTGGCAGAGATCACGACATGATGATATCAAAAAAAGGAAAATTTCGAAAGTCTGATGAAGCTCATCTCTGATTCATCATGATACAATGATATCTGCTGTTCATAAATAATCTCAAAAGCTGATGAGAAGTACTTGAACTCTCATACAGTTGAGCATTTTTCACGTCTCTCTCACTGTTTACCAATCTTAGCTCAACTACTTTACTGTCAGTCATCTGACGGCGGTTTATAGTCATCTGTCGACCTAAGTAATGCTGTAGAGTAATGCATTACAATGTATCTTGTTGATGTGTCCCGTTATAAACCCATTTCATTACTTAGTTCAGCTTCAACGCGCTCAGTTTTAGAATATGCCTGCGCATACACATGCTCAGCTCATTTATTAGCAAAGTCAATCCTGATAAAAAGAATTTTGTATTATTCATGATTCAAAAAACTGTCTTCATTTTCATACTCAATATTCCGTGAAAAACACTTCCGGGTAATGTATCAAGAAAACATTAACATTTTATATTATACAACAAGCTTAAGGAGCCATATACAAAGAGAATCAATGCCCTTAGTGAACACCAATATGAACCACTTTCACATAAATAAAGACACTCTCAAAATCAAACAAGATACTTTCACTTCAAAGAGAACGTTTTCCAAATCAAAGAGGACATTGTTCATATCAATGTGTCAAGGGAAAATGTCCTCTTCAATTTAAAAAATGTCCACATCAAAGTGGGAATGGTACTTAGGGGTGCAGAAAGCAATTCAGACGAACTATTCAAAGCATCGAACTTTACCTTTAATGCTATGATACAGTTTGAGTTT
>NIUQ01004393.1:0-13888 GCA_002796945.1 Plectus sambesii
TGTAAATATAATTTACTGTATTTAAACGGTTGGTGGAGTGCAAGTTCCGGGCACCGAACTTATATCCCACACCAATGAAAGTTTCGTCGACGATTTGCCCCGCAAGCTTTACATTGAAATGCATTACTGTTTACCGCAGTAATCAAATTGTCGCATTATTTCAAAAATCTATTGAAGCCAATAATACTGCGTTTTCTGCTCAATCTGCCCTTTAGACGGGGGATTTATTGATAAATTTGAAAAAATCGTCAATGAACGCATTTCAGTACCAATTCCAACCACTGGATCGCACATCAAGCGTGCTAATGTCGCAGTCATCTTCCACGCATCATATGAACAATGGCGCCGTCGTCAATTCCACGAAGGAACCGCCCTCTTACCAGCGCGCCTTGGAGCTGCAGGCGATCAATATGGCCAGTCAGCGGGAAGAGCCGTCAGCCGTCCCTGTCGATGACGTCATTTTCGAGTCATCTCCCCCCTCTCTTATTCCCCGCCAACAAGAAGCGCTCCATAAACGCCATTCGTACGGAAACGACTCGGAGAGCGAGCAGTTGACGACGATGACGGCTCGGCTGAAGAAGTTCCCGATGATTCGCGCGCTGATGCAGGAGAATCAGCAGTCGGCGCTGTTGCAGCAGCAGCAACATCAACAACAACTTCCACAGCAACAGCAACAACAACAACAACAACAACAACACAGCAACAGCAGCAACTTATACAACAACAGCAACTCCAACATCAGCAACAACTACTGCAGTACCACCAGCAGAACATTCTGGCACCCCCTCCGGTCTTCCGGCCTCTTGTGGAGGATGTCAACGGCGTTGTTCGGCCCGCCGTCTACTGGCAGGAGCGAACTGTTGCTCTAGCCAATGGCGGCCCCACTCTCTACTACCCACCGCCTCCCCCCAGCCCCCTCTTTGCCGCCAGAGACGACCGACGGACGCAGATGAACATGCATCCAATGGGAAACGCCGTTGTTGGGTTAGCTTTTTGATATGCTTTGTTGACGTGTTTTTCTTATTAGCTTTTGCGTGTGTTCTATTGCGGAGGTCGTTTATACTGGTACCTGGGGGACTGACCAGAATCAATGGGAGAAGCGAAATTTCGATATAAGCGAACTGCACTGTATGAAAAAATATGTTCTGGGGTAGGCCAAAGTTAACCGATGCAAGCAAACTATAACCATATGCTAAATACCATCATACGCAAGTTACCGTTATAAACAACACTGCTATAAACGATATCTACTGTACTTGATATATTCATTAAAACAATGCTTATTTCAGGTCGCGCTGCTTTGTGTCGACGCCGAACTTGGGCCCTTCAGTGGTGGGCGTGGTGGAAATGCCACCGCCGCCGCCGTACAATCCTCAATCGAAGGCGCGTAACGCACCACGGGTTATGTGAATTTAGAAAAGTTATCGGACCAATATACAATCTTTCTGTTATTCTATGCATAGTGTATACTCGAGTATCTTCGTCAGTAGCAAAAGAGCTGGTGAGAGTACCGTATGCCTGTTTCGTTGTGGGACCAAGTATATTCCAAAAAGCGGCAGGGGAAGTAGCAAAGGGACACTAGTCGCGTTCTCCCTTGACTAAAACTCCACATGTTGACTTTCGAGTAGCTGACGAAGAAACTACGAATGTACTTTGGTCGTTGTATCCATTGTTTCACTTTATTTGAACAGCTGTATTGTGATGCCCGGAGGCATATTGTTTGTAATCATTCGGAGTTTTGAGCCCGCGTTTCGGACCATTCTGTCTTCTCTTGTGAATTGATGGTTGTTGTGGCCGTGTTTGATGTGTTTGATCAATTTTCGCTTCTCTGCATATATGAAATGATGCAACGTTGGTAAGGGCTGAGTGAATTCTATTAGGGCTTGCAGTATTATCAACTTTTACGACCTCATATACCTCGCATCGCCTTGTGTGTTCAATTCTTATGGCTTCTTTCAGTTTCCTACGATTGCTTGTTGTCTTCCAACGTGAACGCTCGTGCTTGACATATAATTAAAAAGAACAGATCGTTTCGCTCACAAAGTTTTTTAAACCGCTCTCGATAAATTCGTTATAAAGCCGTATAAATAAATATCGATTCTGTGCTGTTCGATGCCGCGAGGTCGGATAAGGACGTACCAGTGTAATAAAGAATTTAAACTGACGAACCAGTTTCATATTGTCCAAACTGGCGGTATAATTAATATTAAAAGCAAAAAGCGGACATTTTCAAAGCCAACATCACAACTGTTTGCTGACCTTAGATGACGAACTGTTCTTGTTATTATCATTTTACTCGATTTTCTTACGTCTAGGTGCTCGCCTTCTTGCCATATGCGCCGTGTATGCGCGCGCGCGGTACATTAGAAACGTACAACAATACTTCGACGATTGTGCTGTTTGCGACAAAATGTTCACTTCATTCGTTCACTTTATAGGGTGTGACTCAATTCCCCTCCCCACCCCCCTGCGATGCAACCGATTCATGACTGGTGTCGGGACAATTGTTCGAATTTGGTGCACAATTCGGTGTCCCACCGCGATTGTGCCTGCTTCTCAGGTCCGCGATCCTGCTATTGTACATTCAGAGGGCTGATTACGGTATGTACATTGGCACCGTTCAATTGCACTTCCATCCCATCTATTATACGCATATGTCAATTGTACTAATGCTCAATATGCAATTAACGCGAAATTTTCTCGATGCAAATTTCGACGACGATGATAATGACGACGATGATGATGTTGATGTTGATGATGGAGTAAGGAGTTTGTGAAATCTTTGTGCGCAATGCGAATAAGTAAATTACTTAGAAATACGTTTGTGTGCGCACTGGACGTACCATATGACGACCTTCACTTAGCTTGGTCGTGCTCATCTTACACGACAGCTCCGCAGTCCAGCCAACGCGTCCAATGCCTTTCTTCTGAGACGAGTCAGAGTCAAAATCGAGAGCATTTAATGGTCAAGCCTTGTCATCAATCAATATGACAGAAAAAAATGGCGAATTAAATCAGCTGACTAGTAGTGAACAAAGCGTTGATTGAAATGTACACACCATCCCACACCGTCATAACAGTTACCCGAGGTCATTTAGCACGATTACAAGTTATCCACGAACACTAGTTCGACGTAGAGATTAGATTTTAATATATCCGTACTTTGAAAGAGATTAAAAATGTACAAGTTCGGCTGAAAATGCCTAATCGAGGGCGGCAGAACTACTCTATTCATCCTTCATCGAATCATTAAAACTAAAGCTAAATTAAAATATGTACATAAAATACGTCCCAACTCAAGATAAAGAGAAGGACAGCTCTGAAGACACAAATCCTTTATAAAGGATACATTTTGTGAAGTTCTCCCACGAAGGGCAAAAACAGACTACATTTCCTTCATCACTAAGATAACAGCAAACTACAAAGAAAAAAAACGCCTAAAATATCAAATCCGAAGTGAACGAGATAACCCTGATCAGCTCCCTTCGGAATAATCCATCCAAGCTGGTTGACGTGCCGAAGAGTATATTCGAGCCACCAAGTTGAATTCGTATGGCTCAAAAATGATCGCTCTGTGCTCAGCATCGACGCCAGCTTCTTAGCGTTTGTGGTATATCTGAAAGCGTTACTTTTCGTACCAGTTAGTATTGGTAATTGTCGCGGCATGATATTTACGACACTAAAGCTACTGCAATTCTAAAGTGCTTCAGAATTCCTTGATATTTCACCGCGATACGCTTTCGAGAGTGTGCGTACGGTTTCTTAAATGTGTACTAATACAGTTTAATGTAGCCAAGTCGATCAGTCCTCTTTTTTGTTGTTTCTTGCACATATCCTCTTCTAATAAACGCTATGGACTTATACCCTTGAGTATAAATTTTTTGAGCAAAATCAATATGAGACACGTTCCCTTTGAACTGGAAAGTGTGCTTATTAAAGTGGAATTGGTATAAATACTGTAAGCAAATGTGCTGTATAAAGAAACGAACATTTGGTTTTGAAGTAGTTCCTGGATCTTTTTAGCGATATTTTCTTCAGTTAGCTCGCTTTTTGTCAACCGCAATCCCAGAATTCGTGTTCGAACTCGTTCTATATTGGGATGTTGATCGCCCATCATTGGAATACCTGTAAATGACTACATTCAAAAAACTATCATCAATAGTATCATTTATCGGTTAACTTTGGCAAAGTTATCAGGTAACTTTATAAACGTCAACAGTTCACTTTATTGTAACAGCTTTATCAGGTATCAGTTAAAGTTCTCAGTACAAGCTAGGGGCGATGAAATGGATGTGAATATTCAGCTGTGCCTATTGACATTCCATTTAATATCTATGAGAACCGAAATTCGAGCATATTTTTCTTCTTTTCCAGCTTGCAAATATGACCAGAAACCGAGGCAAATCTAATAATCATGTACTAAAACTCTCGCAATTTATTCCTGTTGGTAATTTTCACACTTAGATAGAGATAATGTTAACATTTCTTAGCTGATGATGCTATTTACAGCAATAGACTGAAGCGCAAACAACAAACCAATCATGGGAACTCCAGCGTTGATTGCTTCCAGAACACTATTTTGGCCTCCGTGAGTGATTAGCAATACAGTTTTCTTATGATCTAAAAATAACCAGCTAATTCATTTCCATCATTTAAATAGTTTCCTACTCAGAAGTTCTGTTTGAGGTATCCATTTCACTGTATGGATATTCTTCGCTTTCAGTTCAGATGGAAAATCGTGGATTCGCCAGATGAAACGATATTCCGAGAATCTAGATTCATACATCATTCATTTGAAGTCGGGTAAAAATCGATAGCAGCAGTAACATTACTTTGCAAACGCAGCGGCAAACATCGACATGACTTCTTCAGGCATTTTTCCAGAGCTCGTATACGTGCTCATTGAAAAAATAATCGTGCCCAAGGACTGTTCGTCCTCGATAAAATCGAGGATTTCCTGAAAGAACAGCTTTCACATAATATTAAATACTCAGTATACGTGAACAGTTGATGCAGGATTTTTCAGCAATTGTTGTCTTGAATTTTTACATTACAGTATTCTGCGATGAAAGGGATACTGTGACTACTGTAGGTAAATATGATGTTGCAATTTTTTTAAACTTTGTTTTTCCTTCACTGCACTGAAAACAGTCCAATTAATGATTACACACTCAATATTTTTATCATTAGGAAAGTAATCGAGCCTGAATCAGGCAAACTGTTTAACTGCATGCCATAACTTAGAATCTGTAAGGACTGAGCCGTGGATTAGGTACTAAGAAATGTAACGGATTGCAACGGAATGTGAGGCGAATCTTTTCACACTATAGTGCTTCTCCAGGTAATCATGTGCCTCGCGGTAATACTGCGTGCCCAACAATGCTTTGTATTCCAAATAAAAGTGATACTTATCATCACACCTTAGGTATTTTGTCTTCTCCGTGTGTATCCCTATGGCCAATGTCGATTCTAGCAAGCGACGTTGGTATAGGCCATTCTAAGAAACGATGACTGTTGGTAAACACCATTGTGTTGCCAAATCCCTTGAAGAGCTCTGCTGCGTCAGATTTATCGGCAAATTGTTTAGCCAGAAGGTAGCTTTGCAGCCACATGAAAAAGCGGAAAAATGAGTGTCCAAGAACGTTGGCCGATCTGTCGATGAGATTCATTTCGTGATCGGCTTTCGCGACCGTCAAACTCATTACGTACGAATAGGGCACAGGAAAACCTGAAAATACAGGAGCACATTTTTGATAGTGTACCAAAACAATATTTCCACGATCACGAGACAACGTTTACACGCCATAAAGAGAGTGACGAGTGGAACCATTAGTCTTCCTCGCAACAAACTAAAGTGCTAAATTAAGCTAGCATTGCAACGCGAGTTAACATATTGTTCAGCGGTAGTTGTGGTAGGCGGGATTTAAACTTTGGTAAAATTACATGAAAAACAACTATGTTTGCTGCATACGATCCACAATTTTCTTAATTAGAACAATATTTAATTCTCTAACATTACTACATCATAATTACGATCAACAGATAAAAAAAAGATCCCACCAGCCACTAAGCCGAGAGTGAACGGTTCAACGAGTGGCGATAGTACAACAAATGGAAATTTTCCCGACCGCATCGCCACTGCACCGCAAAGACCAGAGAACGGATCGAGAATGCCTAAATTGTAGCCTTCGCTCGTTAAATTTCGGGCCACTTTTTCAGCTTCTAGGGCTTCTTCACACGGTAGACTAAGTAGCGGCCAAGCGCCTAAAAAATTATGAATTTAATAATTGCAAATATCTTACTCGTCGCAACGAAAGAGAGTCGCGTATTTCTAGATGAAACTATCAAATTGCAAAATAAGTTTCAACTGATTATGAACTGAGTAATGATGGATGTAGCAAAGTATGCACCTTTGAACATCTTGAGAATATCCACAATGCCGTCGTCTTTTTTCCAGCCGCTGTCGTCAATCATCGCCGGCAAGAAGTCGAGCTTGCTCGCATGCTCGTAAGTTTTGTTGAGCAGCAGAGAACGAAATCCCTTTCGAGCCGGATAATCAGCGATTACTTTCATCACGGGCCAGCGAATTTCGGTGACAATGTGCCGGCCTGTATTCTGCATATCTTCGGCGACATCGAACGTCAATTTTACATGACTGAGCGACATTGAATGACTGCCAACGAGCAGATGAACAGAATGTACGGAGTGAATTGCGACGATGAGAACGATTAGAGATGCTATCGACATCGTGATCTGTACTGCGAAATGGTAAGAGCAGTTGTGGATAAATGTTGGTTGTTAAATGAGGAAATAAATTATCGTTGAGGTGCAGCGGAGCAGGGACGAGCAGCCACTATTCAAAACTCAACAAAATTGCAAATATATCAACCGATAGTTGTGCTCAATATCAATTCAACGGTCTAATTAGTATTGCATGAAACTGTCTCTTTTTTCCTTTTTTTCACACTAACTCTACTTTGCACGTTTGCACACGCTCGGCGAAGGCAGAGTGTGGTAACGGCGCGAGCGAGCTTTGGCGATCTAGGCGCGATTGGACTCAATCTTGATAGGCAGGGAATTCAAACTGATCTTTTTAATGGCTGTCGCGCTCGGTCGAATATATGCCATTGGAGCATGAATGTAATTTCGATGTATTACTCATTAATTACATCATTATCAAATATATTACATACACTTTGTTCTAGAACAATCATTCAACATAACAAGAAACTGGGAACAAAAAATGAAACATCAGTCAAAAGAACACGCAAAGCACGGTATGTACAAACACATTGCGAAAAAGGCACAAAGACATTGCGAAAAACGCGCGAATCACTAGTCTAAAGCACAAGCAAATCACCATTTCAACTTCAAGTTCGTTAGTCCAGAGACTGTAAGCAGTCACCTGGTTGGTCGATCGAATGGGGACAGCGTTTACATCACGACAACTCATCTTGTTTTTCGCAAGCTTCATTTGAGAGTCATTTTCTCAGGCGATAATTTGTCATACAAGGCAAAAGTCTTGTTCTTAAGCAAAAGTAGGAATGCCTCCCTAGTTAGCATAGTCATACTTGGCGCGCGTTTAAAGAGCCAATCAGCCAACCCAAATACAGACTCAGGGATTTGGTTGGTTTTCAGCATTGATTTGGTGACATTGCTCAAGGGACCAGACTCAGCCTCGAAATACTTGCCTCCGGGTAAATACTCTTTCAACGTGCATTCGAAATACCGTTTACAAGTTAAAAGCGCCTGCTTTGCAATGATTGGCAAATGTTCACTGACGGTAGTTTTGATCGACTATCAGGAAGTCAAGGCGCCAATCGAAGACCGTCTTCCATCCATTGGGAGAAGTTGGCGGGACTCCATTCAGGAATCTGGATGGGTCATGAATATTTGTTCCCAGCCATTCAATTGATGACCTATACTCATCGCCCATATCCAAAATGTGAATGTCGGACTTGGCAAGTCGCCAGAGAGGGCTGGTTACCAGCTTGTCTAAAAGACCAAGCACTTTTAGTTGCCCAACGATAAATTTGTTCCAAAGACGAGAGACGATTGGAGCGAGAGCGATGTTGTCAGCTTCATAGTCCTCGCAAAATTCCAAAATCAGCTCGCGCAACAGAAAAATTCTTGCAGCAAGTACGAAGAGGATGTTAAATCTGTGTCCAAGAAACGATTCAATATGGGGGCATCCTCCTTCCCCTTCAGCGACAAAAAGTTCATCCACTTTTCGTAAATTCCATACTTGGAGGCAGATCGCTGAGAAAACATCTTGGCAATATCTCTGATCGAAATTATCACTGAACAGGACTCTGGGTCAACCCAGGTGTTAGCGTGGGCTGACTCTAAGATCTCCATACTTTCCTCCATCTTGTCAGTCAAGTTCGCAAGTAAATGTAAAGTGCAGAAAAAGGTATTCACCACACTAAGCTGTTCGCGGGCCGCTATAGTGAGCTCATTCCATCTGCTATCAGCCAAAGGCAAATTTGCTGCACCATGCTTTGAACAGCAAGTTGAATTTCACTTGAGTGGCCGCGCGGTCTGACATCAAGTTGTTTATGCTGGCTACGATTCGGTACATGATGTTATCGCCGGACGTTGCGTCACCGATATCTGTAACGATCGATTGAAATATATGGAGTTGGTTAATCATGGACTTATCAATGGTCTCCCAGAGCCCTAACACTAACTCCTCTCCCTCCTTACTGCTAGCAACATAGGTGAGCACCTTAGTGGTCTCATCACTATAGAGCATCGAATTATATGGATTTGGGATGATTGTGGCGACCTGCTGTTGCGACAAAACTGGCCTAGAAGGGTTACTTGGCTTACTAAGCGATGTGACAGAATGTTGCTCAATTACTTACCAAATAAACAATTCTGCACAGTATTGATGACCTGGCCAATCGCCCCCTGAGACACTTTTAAAGCTTGAAGTCGCATCATGCATTCCTGCATATTTGCAGAATAAGAGAAGCCGCTTTTCGCTTGAACCATGCATGATTCAGTAACGGCTGGAGCGTCATTCAAATCAGCAATCAGCAAGTCGCTATCCCTCATGTCATCATGCATCTCAGCAATGGTCTCATGCAGCTGCAAAATGAAATTGGTCTAAATGAAATCTTAGTTCTTTCTGGGGCACACTAAGCGCTTAATACTCAGCAAACGCATCAATTAAGAATGAGTGATATCTAGATTTGACTAGAGACATACTGTAAGAAAGGAAGACTTTACTATAGAAGCAAAGGAGAACAACAGAGAGCAGTGACAACAAATGAGCAAAAACTAAGGATACCACATACATTTACCAATATTATGATCACACCTTATACATATGATACTCTAGTCATACAAACTGGATACTGTGGATCCTATCAAAGTTGGGGTGCAAGATGTGAATACATCACAGAACGCAATTTCATGGTTAAAGTTTTTGCTACAGCGACTGCTTGACGGAGACTCCTCTGAGCTCGCATCGAAGCATACTTAGCTTTAACCAAAGCAGAAGTAGACAATTTAGCTTGTTTAGCCTGGCGCTGGGTGTTGTGTAAAGTGCGCTTGAGCCTCCCCAATTTCGCCTCCAGTTTCTGCGCATTCAAAATCGAGCTCGCAGCCGCAGCGTTAGCGGCAATAGCTTCCATCTCCTTCTGAGCAGGAACACCTGCAGCAACAATATTCTTACAGATCACTAAATTAGCAATGGCAACCACAAAATTAGCACCTGAGAAAAGGCTAATCTCAAATGTAGATAAAGTAAATGTTTATGCCAGTAGCACGTTGGCTTTGGTGGGTTTGCTCTTCCAAAGCTTATGCTCAGTTCTTTAGTGCTCTGATGTGCTTGTACAATGACACTTATGAAAGTTGGTGCTCTCATAGCAGAGACTGGTAAGATGATATAGCCAGCCTTGGTATCAGCGCGCTCCTTTCTGCCAACCAAAGAGGACTAATATAACGAAATTTGAAGATGACAAATGCAAAGAGATGGGTGTAGCTCAGAACTGCGCATACCAAGTCTATCCCTATGCTCTGTTGTGCGCCTCCTACTCTGTGGTCACCATTATCATTAATAGTTTGGATTATATTTGGCCTAAACTTTTCAGTGCCAAAAGGGCAGGGATAAATTTCACTCAAGCGTTTTATATAATGTCATTAAAGAATCCTTGACCCTTCTTCCATCCATTCAATTAAGGAACCAAAGTTAATTTTCTGTGTGGCTCACATGTTTTAATTTAATACGCGCACAATCCCTACTTTATGCTACGCTTACTTAATTAAACAAACAGGGCGCTATTAATAGTCGCTAAAATTCTTCAAAATCACTCACTCTAAGGGTAGTTGGTCCCATAGAATCCGATTCTGTTGGGAACCGAGCCTCCAGTTTCCGCACTTCCTTGGAAATCGCAGAAAACCAAACGGTTAAAAATTTTCGCGGCTCCAATCCGCTTTACGGCGCCCCACAGAGTGTAAAATGAGGTGACAAAGACAAGAGAAGGCCGTAATAATAGTGTACCTTCAACGGAAGCTACCGTATGGCTAGTAGCCAATAGACGGCAGTCGGGAATGGTTAGTGCGGGGGTGGTTGCGCGAAAGGTTTAGGAATATAAACGGTTGAGGAAGATTCATTCACGACCTTAACTGCGGGAGTACGCGTTTAATTCTCGATTTTTTCCTTTGCTCTTTTTTCTTCTACTGTCTTTTCCCTTTCGTTCACTTTAAGTTCTTTTGCGTTAGCCATCGCGTTCGTTTCAACGCCTCGTCTTTTTCCATTTGCTCACTCTAGAAACGTTTCGCGTTTGCCGTTGCATTGGGTTTTTCAGGGCATCTCTTGTTTCGTCTGTTCGTTTTCAGCTGCAGAGATGAACACCGAATCCGACCTGACCGAAATCAAGACTCTCTTGTCTGAACAGATGGGCTTTATACAACGCCAATCCAATACTTTACAACAACAACACGCGGCGCTGGAGGCGCTTAAACGGCGTCGTCGCTCGGCTTCACCTCCGGAGAAGCTGGATCGGGACTTTTTGGATGTTCAGTTCCAACTGAATAGAGTTTGGCGTTCGCAGTTGAAACAAGCATTGGAATCGGAGTCTCCGGAAGAGACTAAAGAGTGCGTGAACGTGGTGCTGAAGGGTCTCGAAACGAGACTAGCCGATCTTCGTCTGGGAGACAAGGACCCCAAATATTTCCAATTCGCGGACCAGTTGCGAGCGGCGAAAAAGATTAAGGCAGCCGGAGGCGACTCCGAGATCGCGGAGGCCTGGGCTCGTTACCGCACTGAAGCAGCTATCGCTGCAGCGACTGACAGGGCTAAAAAGCCCTTTCGAAAAGGCGGGGCTGGCGTCGTGGCGGGCGCCGGCTCCGGGTTTGTCTATCGCGCCGACCCTCAGCATCTTCAGCAGCAGCTCCAACGACAGTTCGAACAGCCACAGCTCCTTCAACAGCCCTTCACTTGGTCTTCAGCACCGCAGCCGGCGGACACGTTCGTCGTCCCCACGGCACGACTCGTTGGCTCCAACGGCTCAATCTTCGCTCCTGAGAGAGAACGACGGAGGCTCACGCAGTGCTTCCGGTGCCACGGCTACGGGCACATCCAGGCGGAGTGTCGTCAACGGCCAAGCGCCAGCCAGGCCGGAGGGTCCACGCGACCGCTTTAATGCGATCTTCGCGACTACTGAAGGTCAGTTACTGTTGGATAAAGAGAGTAGGACAGTTCATGGATCCTTACGGCGAGCACTGCCGTTTTGGGAAGGGTTAATTCCTGGTTCGTGGATTTTACATATCATCGAGGAGGGATATGTCCTACCGATTCGGGCGGATGTTACCGTACCGTCGTTATACCTTCTTAATAATCGTTCTGCGCGGGCACATCACTCGTTCGTGGAGGTTGAGATAGTGAAGTTGGTAGCCTTAGGTGCGGCAAAGGAGGTTACCACTTGCCCACACGTTGTTAGCCCATTATCGGTAGCGGACAATTCGACTAAGCTTCGCTTGATTCTGGACCTTTCGGTATTTAACTGCTATCTGGAGCAGTCAAAAGTGCGATTTGAAGCGTTGGAGACTATCAGAGATCTCCTACCCAATCAGGGTTATATGTTTAAGTTTGACTTTAAAAGCGGTTATCACCATATCGATATCCATCCAGAGAGTCAGCAGTATCTAGGTTTTGCATGGGATTTCGGCGGTGGACTTCGCTATTTTGTGTTCACTGTCCTTTGTTTCGGCGTCAGCACCGGTCCGTTCATTTTCACAAAAGTGTTTCGTCCGTTAGTACACTTGTGGCGTTCTCGCGGATATACGTGTGCCTTGTACCTTGATGACGGTTTATTCTGCGCTCGATCAGCGGAAGAGGGCCAACAAATGTCTTTACAAGTTCGAGAGGACCTAAAGGCCGCCGGTATCGTCACCAGCAACGACAAGTGCGTCTGGGAGCCAGTTCAAAGACTGGATTGGCTGGGCGTTACAATTAATTTAGAACGCTTCACACTGACGATTAGCGAGCGGAGGATTGCGTCAGCTACCGAAGCAATCGCGGCACTTTTACAGCACCCTTGTCCGTCCGCACGTGCACGCATGCGAGTTACAGGGAAAATTATCTCGATGCTAGCAGTGATGGGACCAGTCGTTCAGCTGAAGACAAGACGTCTCTTCGAGAGCATCAATAGCGCAGCGCCGCGCTTGGATATGCGTTTACCTTTGTGTTTGATGGAGCAGAACGAACTGCGCTTCTGGCTCGAATCGTTGCATGCGTTGAACGATTGTTCCCTTCGGGAGTCGGCAGGCGCCGAAAGAGTTGTTGCATGCGATGCGTCGGCGTCCGCAGCCGGCGCTATTTATGTTGATCGTGCCGGCCATAGGCACGTGGCTACCTCAGTGTTTAGCCCGCGAGAGGCGGCTCAGTCGAGCACTTATCGAGAACTGATAACGGTGTTATTCGCGTTACAATCGTTTAGTCAGTTCTTAAAAGGGAAACGGGTGGTTTTCCAGACCGATAATATGGGAGTGACCGCGATCGTGCGGAAGGGAAGCGGGAAAAGCAATTTACAGGCTGTAGCGGAGCAGATTTACGTCTTTTGCACTCGCAACGCTTGTTCGTTAGAGGTAGTGTGGGTGCCGAGGGAGGATAACACCGAGGCCGACGAGGCCAGTCGAATCGTTGACTTTGACGATTGGGGCGTACGCGCCAAATTCTTTGAAATATGCGACAAAAAATGGGGTCCGCATACGATCGATCGATTCGCCGATCATCGCAACACAAAATTGCCTAGATTCAATTCAAAATTCTTTGTGCCGGGCACAGAAGCGGTAGAGGCTTTTGCTTGCAATTGGGCGTGGGAGATGAATTGGCTTACTCCACCCATATCGTTGATCATTCGAACAGTCAAACATTTAGAAGACTGTAGAGGTCGGGGCACACTGGCCGTACCAGAATGGCCGACTAAGGCGTTCTTTGCGTTATTACGACCCGATGGGGTCGCTTGGGCGCCTTTTGTAAAGGATGTTCTGCGTTTTCCGCCGGGAACAAGACTGTTCAATCCAGCGACGCAGTTTACCTCAGTCTTCAACGAAGAGTTTTCTCGCTCTCCCTTTCTTTTTCTTCTCCTGGATTTCTCCCCCCAAGGGCTTTAGTCAGTTTCACGCATACTCCTCCGCCCCAGTAAAGGTCTTACTACAACAGTGGTGTTGATTACATAATAGGTAGACAGCAGTCGAAGGTTAAGTTATCGCGGACCGAGCGATAGCGAGCGCAGCGAAACGTAGTGTAACGGAGCGAGCCGCGAGGGTAGCGATAAGTGTACCTTCAACGGAAGCTACCGTATGGCTAGTAGCCAATAGACGGCAGTCGGGAATGGTTAGTGCGGGGGTGGTTGCGCGAAAGGTTTAGGAATAT
>NIUQ01004394.1:0-13883 GCA_002796945.1 Plectus sambesii
TAGTGTCTGATAACAGTTATCCAAAAAACGCCATTCTGTGCTTGAACATCCACATTTCGGCCAGATATATATATGAAGCCTCGTTTCTATACAGAAAAATGTACCTGGAGGCAGAAAGCTGTTTAATTTTTCTCACAATTGTTTGCATATTCCTATATTGATAGTTTTACAAATATTGTTTGATCTTATTTTGATCACAATAAAAAGTAGTCAAAGTGAACCTGAATAAAGGAAACAATTGAAATGACAATCTGAAAACAAGAACTTCGATGAGAAAGTTATTGGTTAAATTAAAACACTGAGGTGTGGGACGTGGGCGGAGTGTTCAACTTCCTCGGTAGCCTCAGAACTTTTTGTATTATTGCATCTCGGATGGTCAGCGACATCATATCATATCGGTACAACTCTTTCCTAGTATACTTTCATCGCATTACATATCAGAAAATCACCTGATAAGCAGTAATTATCAGTTTTTCAATTAATTGACTAAGAGAATGCAATATATACATTTATAATGTATCACTAAGATTTAAGACCGTGCAGCAATCGTTGATGTCTGATTATTTTCGATAACGTCAACTTTGCCAAACCAGCGTCCTTCAATCATCAACGAAAATAAAACCGAAGTAAAAGTAGTTCTTTCGCAGACTTTTTCAAGTACCAATCTATAGGGACGGGCGTATTTTAAAGTAATGATCGCATTTAACAGCGGAATCAACGGGTATGATGAAATTATCAAACGGGCAACACCCACCGAAACTATTTCCGAATTAAATTCAAAGAGTACCGCAATTAGCAATGTTGGTGAACTAAAAATGAGCGGAATAACAGCCACCCATTTCGTCAAAAGTAGAACATTTTTTGTTTCTCGGATAGTTTTTTTTGCTTCAGCGGATAACGAAAGCTTAACAGACATTGTTCTGACCCACGACAATACCTTCCTGTAGAATATAAACAATGGAATGTTGGAGAGAGACATTATGCCAAGCATACCGCAGTAATAGTAAAGACGAATAAAAACATCATTCGTCGTCTTTTTTACTGAATGACATACACCGACAGAATGTAAACCCAACGTATCGAATATTACAAACGGTAGCTGATATGTAATTTCAAAGACCCAAAGTAGCAGAATCATGCAAGAAATTCCTTTCCGAGTGAAGGCTCTAAACATGTATCGGGCCAGCTTCTCTTGTTGTCGGCAGATAACCGCATACCGATTTAGGGCTATGAAAGGCGGATGAAAAGCGCTCACAACCGCAAACGCAGTGAACCCCCACCCCATTACTTTGCACAGTACTTTGCTGGATGTCAAAGCGTAAGGTAAGTGTAGAGAAAGACAAAGCACTGAGAGGGCATCCGATAATGCTAAACTTCCAATAAATGCATTGGAAGGAACCGCTCGAATATCTTGCACTTTTACAGTAACGACGAAGATAAAAATGTTGAATGGAATGCCAAAAGTACCGACAATGGCGAACCAAATACCCATGAACAGAGCCGATATCGGATCAGGATCAACATATTTCACTTCGATTGATGAATTATTCATTTTTTGGAAATTTGATAAAATGGGCAATGCAGGTTCAGTCTCGTGTCGATGACTAGCAGATTACCATAAACTGGTCTAAATAGGCAATAAATGCTTGACAAGAATAGAGTAAAAGGAATTTGGCTTGACTCACCAACGGCAATTAGCTGAGGGATACCACTCCCTTAATTTTGATGAATAAGACAAAATCTCAATCCCGTTCAACCGCATCCACTGCACATTGGCACATGTTTGTCAGTAGGCCGTATTTATACTTAATAGTTGATACTTCCACGCTGTATCTAAAAATTGATTTGTAGAGGTACCATAAAACAATCCCATCACATGAAAATGTCAAAAAACTATTCTTATTTCTTTAAAAAAAGAAGTTAATTTTCAACCTATGGAGCATCAAATACTATCATCATTCTAATGTTAATAACAGGAGGAACAAGGAGAAGTACTAAAAGCTACGTAGATTAGACCCGCACATATCAAGTAAGTGGATCGGTGCACTCGTTTTCCCTCGGCGTCCTAAGCAACTCTTTGTAATACTTTGTGAGCAAAATAGGTGACGTCTGTAACAATTGATTAGCGATCTGATGTTGAATGCTTATAAATGGCGACAATAGCGATCCGCTACTTAATATCTTTTTGTTACTTTAGAGAGGTACTCTAACACAAACAACTGAAGCGTTATTATATGAACTTTATCCAGCAGGAAATTACATGGCAAGACAAAGAGCTGCGCTGTTAAGAAACAGCTGCTTTGATTCCAGCTTCAATTTCATAATTCCCAGGAGAAAAGCTCTGACTCAATACTCAAGACTGCACCTAGCGCACCATCCAGCATTCCAAGAGTAGATTCGCAGGAGAATTTAACAATTTATCTCATTTCTGTATTACTGGTTGTCTCTATTTAAAAAAACTCTCATTTCATTTAAAATCAAGTTTATAATACTGATGTGTATCTATGTACAGTAAAACCCGGATATAAGAGACACGGATATAAGAGCAACTCGGATATAAGAGCAATTTTTCGATTTCCCGTGCACCTGTACTATGCTTCAACATAGGAGCCGACCACGGATATAAGAGACACAGATATAAGAGCAACTCGGATATAAGAGCAATTTTTTTGACGGATTTTGTAGCCGAGACCCGGATATAAGAGCAAGCACCCCTTAAAATGACGAAAACCTGTCAGCTCAAGTGGTATAACTGGTGCTATAATAAGCAAAAGGTCGCGAGTTCGATTCCCATGATGTTCGAGTTCACTTTAGGAGATTCACAGGGGATGTGGGAATCGAACTCTCGACCTTTTGCTACCATAGAACCGGCTGTCTCTACTACTTGAGATCGCATGCTCCAAATAAAGTATTCGAGTGTGCTTGCTCTTATACAGTGTTTCGACCGAAAAAGGCGCAGAATAACAAAGTGGGGACAACTAACATGTCGGTCAGTAAACTCGTCCATAGCTAAATTTTAGTTGTCTCTCACTGTGAGCAATTTCACCGTAAACACGTTCAATCTAAGATTAATAATTACTTTTCGTGATTTAAAATGCTCGAATCGTTCTAAAAATGTTCTTTTATTCGATGAACAGTATGTTCTAACATGCATTACAGTATTTGACATGTTTCTAACATAAAATGTTGCACAAAATGGCCGACCCCGCATATAAGAGCACCCCGGATATAAGAGCAATTTTTCGACTTCCCGACAATGCTCTTATATCCGGGTTTTACTGTACGTCAAACTCAAGTTTTAAATTTAACTTCAGATTGAATGCCTTTCAAAATTTTTCTGTGATGGAACATAACATTAACACTTCCATGGCACTGGCAAAAGATGCGCCGATGCTAGGTTGAAATTTCCAATACTTAATAGCGTCCGAAACTCATATCCTATATTTCTACTTGGTATACACCATCGAACGATTACCTGGCTACAAAGTAACGGTAATAACTTATGACGCACACGTCTCAGCTACAGCGGCAAAGGATGACAGTAAGTATCCTGGCAACCTTCTAATCCGACTCTAACGTGACGGAAGCTAAATCCTGAATGACCTGTGCTTGTTTTCGCGAAATTTAGAAAATATTCAGTACAAATACCACTAAATTAACTATCCATATAAAACATCAAGATTTCTGCTGTGCAACTTCGTATGCACTTTGTATTCGGCAAGTTATTTGTAACTTACAAAGGTTTGGATTCACCGCAATGCTTTGCAGAGCACCTGAATGTAAACTATAGTTACAAGGCGTTTTATAAAGTCGCAGACTTGTCTATGTCATTTCATGTTCAAAAAGAAACACCATTAAGACAGAATTTATCCTATTGTCGAGTTTGCATGGCACAGTTTGAAATTAATTTTCGGAGTTTTATGAAAACTTGTAATCTAAGGTACAGTCGACTCTCGATATAACGCCATCTCGATACAGCGCCACTCTCGATATAACGCCACCTTGGACCCAATTTGGTTGGCCGTAAAAGAAACTAAAGCAAAATGACCCTCGATAGAACGCCACCTCGCTATAACGCCACTCTCGATATAACACCACACTTGATATACCGCCACTTGGGGCCGGTCCCGAGGGGTCGCGTAATATCGAGAGTCGACTGTAATTCAAATCGGAATTACCGAAATCTCGTCATCATTTTTTGAAAATATTTACGATTCAAGACATAGCGGCGAAACGCCGTGAGTTGAAAAATACATTGCCAAATTTTATCGTTGCGCATTCTAAAAAGCAAACTACGGTTGATTTTTCGCAATTAGCTATAAGAGTGAGGAGCATCTTTTATTATAAATCACGTACTTAAAGAGTAAGAAGCGTATGCAAAAAACGTATCATTTGAGACAGTAAAAAAGATACCATTTTCATAGCATTTCATAGCAGCTTTTGTAACAGGGAAAAGCTAGAACAATCTATTCAAAACTATTAATTAGTGTGGGAACTAAACTCTGCGGAAACAAAATATTTTGAATTATTCATGTAGAAGTTATTTTTACACATTAAAGAGGAATTAAAAGATATTCGGTCAGGTTGACTAGCAGTCAATATCATGTTCTGAAATAATCAAACATTTAATGATGTAAATCAGGTAAATTCTGGTTTTGAACTGCTCTGTAATCTTCGAACAGTGTTTTAGCTCTATCCGACAAGCATAAGTTACATACTCCACACAGAGGCTTATCTGTAACAGTATTGCGGTCTAATTTGGTTGACCACCATATCAACCGAATATTCCGCCAGGTGTTATCTGCTTCATCTAGTAGCGTAAGTAAATGTGCATATGCATTGTCCTCAGCGCATTGGGCAAAAAAATTTCCAATGGAAGTAGAAAATCCGTTGTGTTTCAGGCCAAGTAAGGTACTTCTCCAAGTTAATTTCACTTGTTCCTCGAGATGATCCACAACCTTTTCATTGATTTGTTCAAAAAAAGAAAGAATTTTGGTTTTCTCATCAACGCTAAATTTATGTTCCTTTGATAATTTGTCCTCAAACTCTTTAATAGCATTGAGTTCATTCACGCTCAATACAGGTTTCATTTCTTTCGTAATAAAAAAAATTGCGTCGTAGACAGCCATAACTTTATTTTCTGGCAGAGTGAGATGATGTGCTATTTTTAAAAATTTGAAAGTGGTCTCCACCTCAAAATGCTTTACTCGCGATACTCGTGGAACCTTGCTATACGTTGCAGCAAAAATTGATTTCGCTGCAGCCACATGCCTATCGTTTTCTCTATCTTGACTTGTTTCGTATTCAGAGTCAAGAATAATTTTCAGATCTTCCTCTGTACATGGCGACATTGAAAATTCTTCCTTGAAATAAACTGCCATCAATACGAGAGCATGTACTGTATGCGGTGCTACAGTAAGATACTTCATTTGTTTTAAAATAGAGGAAGTGATATCCACAGCTGATTTCGGAACTTCATGCCCTTGCCATCTTATTGGAATCTTGCATTCAATAACTGATCGCACATCAGCTACTTTTTGTTTATCATAATCTTTATCGTGATTTTTTCTATACCCAAACTCAATAATTCTCTTCAGATCTTTCTTGCTTAATTGATGATCTGGTTTTTTATGCATCAGAACCGCTATTGCTGTAGCCACCATTGTCGAAAATGGTTTCCGCAGCAGATTACATGTATCTTCAATTTCATCAGCCCTACGAAGCGTGTCGAATTTCGGTTCATCATTAACTACATGTCCACATGCAGCAAGAGACATAGAAAAGCGTATAAGCCAAATCAATTCGTCATTTTCATCTGGATCATCCATACCGCCTAGATCAACCATATTGCGCCAGTTTGACCTTCGTAAGAATTTTTTGACATCTTTGCAGCATTTATCATGTTTGCAGTCTTTTTCCAGGGCTGCATGAAGTTTTTCGCCGTACTCTTCCATTCTCTCAGAAATTTTGTCGAGAAATAGTTGCTTGGCGTCCTCATCTTTGATTTCTGACAGTTTCCTTGTGAGTCGTTTTTTATAAAATATCCTATTTGGTTCAAGAGGGGCAATGAAAATACATTTCCGATCAGGCACGAGATCTTTGTAATATTTGCATATTTTGTATTTTGTAATTTTCTTCTCCAACCAAAACGTGTCCAAATTTTTGCCAATATTCTCATTATTTATTGCTTTGAAATTTCCTGCTATAGTGTAAGCTCCTGATAGGGCGACAATATAGAAAGAAGTTATTTTACCTTCTTTTTGTTTATTGATTTTCTCAGTAGAGATGAGCTCAATATAGAGAATACCAATGCATTTCTTCATTTCTTTACCCGAGAGAGATTTGCATAGAGCGTTAAAAATGTATTGAGTTTCTTTGGGCGTTTCATACTCATTCTTCGGGTCGTACGTATAAGTTTTAATTGAGATAAATTCGTCACTGAGATTTGCTGCTATTTCTAGCTCTTGTTCCTAGAATATAGCAGAATAGACCACTCTGAGTCAGTAATTAAAGGAAATACAGGGTGTTCAAAGTATTTTCACCGATTTTAATCTTGAATAACTATTGACTGAGTGATCCATTTTGAGAAAATCAAAAGGTATTAGATCCCTCTGCTGTGCGGCTTTGCTCTTTAGTTTTTTTAGAACGTTTGCGTAGAGATTAAAATTTTTGTTTCTTGACTGTAACTTTGTCCAGAGATAGACAGTTTGCCCAAAATTTATATTTTTGAGACCTACGCAATCTGGGGAATTGATTAATGTCAAAGTCTTAAGCATTTTCGTGTTGTGACCAAAAAGTTGATCTTAAAGTCCTGACACGAGAATGTGTAACATTTCGTTTCAATTGATTCTTCAAATAGGGTGACCGGAACTTACACCCCACCAACCGTTATCCTTCCCTTGACGTGCGTTAGGTTCAGTAAATGATTTTAACTTTCACCGTGTGCGCCGCAGCCAATGCACACGGTGAGCATTGATATAGTTTGCTGCATTTAACGCAATCAGGCAACAGTTTGAAACTAGTGGAGTGAAAGTTCTGGCCACGGTTCGCTTGACCTCAGCGCGCGCGTTCGGATAACTTGACCTCAGTGGCATACGGTAACATAATTGCGTTGTGGCATGCATGTTACCGTGGGTGGACCTCATTTCGGCCACTTTTAACGAATATTTGCGATTACGTAAAAATTAAAGTTTTTAGTAAAAAATTAATGATAGAAAGCGATTACTGGAGCATTAAAGAGTATATATACGAAATTACATGTCAAACCGACAAATATTCGCGGAGATATACGTTGTGAAAGACGCGCACCTACGCCGTTTAACGGCGAAAAGGTGGACCTCATTCCGGCCACTTTGCTCTTTGGCAGCCTCTCAAAATTTTCTATGTCATCCATAATAAGCGTTCATTTTTCCAAATGACAGCAGAGGAAAAGTAGATTTCAATGATGTATCAAGCTTTAATTGAAAATGATTTGTTGAAAAGTTATAATCAAAAGAAATTTATCACTACGCCCGCGGAAAAATTGCTGCAAAATTTGAGGATGCTCAAATCAGCCGCCATATATCTTGATACAGAATATAAATCTAATAAATTTTGTAATCAAAATAAAGCTCATCGTTCAGGCTTTCCAGTGATATACTTTTCGTTCGATTCCGTTTAGTTTTAGTGGCTTAATTATTATTATATCTCGTCAAAGTGGCCGGAATGAGAGCCTTGCCGGAATAAGGTCCACCTACGGTACAGTATGTTCGGATAACTAGGTCACACGCAATTTTGTCGGCGTGCGGTTAAAAATGCGCGGGAAATGTGCGAAAAACGCTCAAAAGTGCGAAACTGTGCCATTCCATAGAATGCTTATTAAACGAGCTATTGTGGTCAGATTTCTATGATTTAAAAAAGGAAATCTAAGTTAGGAGTTCTTCTTTCGAACGAAAAATATCGCACTCAAATCGGTTGCGTTTTCACCGAGTTATGTACATTCAAACATTTTCGAAAAAATGCGACACTCGTTAGTTGCCAGCCTGATAAATGAGAAAAAGCAAAACTTCATAATTATACCTTTTCAGCTTGGTTCGAATCATCATTTGGCGAACTTGAGGAGGCATGTTCACTTGGTGATTGATTCATATTTTTGATACAACGCAAAATTCGTTAGCAAGAGTGAAGGCAAACTGTAAGTGACACTGAGCCACTCCGCGTCGCACAGATACGCGGCAATAGGGAGAGCAAACGAGCTACGGCGCCTAGGCAAGAATGTTTTAAGGTGCACGCATACCTTTAACTAAAGTGACTTTGAGTCAAAAGTGTACTATGCTTCAACGTGTGGCACAGTGAAGAAAAGTCACTTTTGTTAAAGGTATACGTGCACCATTAAGGCAATCACCGCCGCATCCACCCGCCGAAGCCGCTGCTCGATAAGCGCACGCGCCGCACCTATAAGACGATTGGTCAACCTATATTTGTTGTCATTCTTTATGAGATCCTGCTCGATTTTATCATTTTTACTTATAACGCATATTCGATTTACTCCATTTCACTTCTGATTCGTTCACATGCCCGACGCGCTTATCGAAGACACACCAATAAGGGAATGTACGGCTATACGTTCATTAGCGAAAATTATAGTTTTTTTAACACTTTCATTTCAATTTTGTAGCAAGCGCAAAAGTGGCAGCTGAAATAACAGATAGGTCGTCACTGCGCAGAACGGAGAACACTTGGAGACAAAAATTCAAATGCAGTGCATTCGCTTGTTTTTGCTTGCGTCAATAGTCATGTGCAGTTTTTGAGAATTTCGCTAATACCTGTTCACGTGGATCGCTCTCATTAGATACCAATCCGTTCGCGTTTGATACGGTACCGTCATGTGATGAAGCTGTGCTCGCGATTTTTGACACACTACGAAACAGTGAATTAAAGGCGATTTGGCCTCTGCCATCACTAAGCAACATTTGTACGACGAAACCAGAACGGACAATAAGTGTGTAGATTTCATACCTCATATAATTTCAAAAGAACAATTTGATAAAAGTCCGTTTCAGTCTTCAGCAACCTTCCTGACATGTATTAAATCAATAGTTTTGTCAGTTAATTTCAGAAATTTCATAGTTTGTTTTACTAGCGTGTCAATCGGAGCTATCAATAGAGTAAGATAGTGATGTGAAGGATGGAATATTCGTTCAATCAGTGGCCCTTTCAAGCCTCATACAGTGGCAGCATCCGCAACTGACCACGCTGATAAGATGATCATTTCTTTCCGATGGCTCTCTTTATTGCTTCTTTATTTCTCTATCCAGAGAATTCAATCGATTACAAAGCAAATTTTCTTGTGAATAATTAGCGCTTACAATATTGAAGCAAGCGATGCAGTGAGCAGGGGAAATTTTAAACACCAAGTTTCGATGTTGATGCGCTGTGAACGAATTCTTGAACAGACGGCTTGACTCTTCTCATGGAGCAATTATCAAGTTATCTAGAGCAGCTATTCGTTTATTGAAAGAGCTATTGCAGTAGCAAAAAGTAGTATACTTCGCGTACAGAACATCTTTCAGCTACAAGCCAGCGAAAAGTCAGCAAAATAGGCACATCAAAATGTTGCTATCTAACGAAAACTATCGATTAAAAAATTGAAAAGTACAAAGTATCTGTATCATATGTGACAGTCATAATATCGACATCAACAGTGAACGTTTCAAATACATCGATATCGTGATATGCCTGCAACAAAACTTGCTCAATTAAAGTTTCTTTGTACACCTATCACAGCGCTATATTGTCAGCAATCGCCCTACGACGAACAATCATGAGTGAAACAACGAAATGCATACAAAAGTGAATAATCCTATAGGTTATGGGGCATATTTTCGACGGTAAATCGTGTCCGAACGAGTGTCGAATAGGTAGATGTGTGTGCCGCAGGCTTGGATAGCAGAAAATGCAGTTACTGCAGCAGGGAGAGCGTTAAAATCTTCAGGGAATGGAACAGTCTTGAGCGCCTTTCCCTCAAGGTCGAGGACCTGAACTCGGTTGTTACCAGTGTCGGCGACAAAGATGGTTCCGAAGCAATCGAGAGAGACGCCGGTAGGCCGATGAAACAGTCCGACAGAATCAGCAGTAGAGCCGAAAGTTAGCGTTTTTTGTTGGTTAGAATTGTAAATTAGTAATAGATTCTTCTCAATGTCGGTTACTACGAGCAGATGACGATCGGGGTCTGGAGCAAAGTCGCCGATTAAGGCGAGCGACTGAAAATCAAACTTGCGGAGAAGGTGTCCATCGGCAGGATTGATGTGAGCGACGCTCTGGTCGTCGCCGATAAAGAAATGCGCCGTCGAATCGACCGTCACCACCTTGATGCGAACACGACTGAAGCTGTTCAGACAGTCGACAACAAACGTCGATGCCACAGGTGTTCTCGCTTGGGGGTACAGGCCTACCGTAACCGAGTACCTTAGACGGATTTTGGGAAGTTCGAGGTTGCTTTGAACTTCGTGCGCAATCATTAGCTGGCCGTCTGCAGCGGCTGCGACGGATTGAAAGTCGCGAGCGCTATTTTCGAAGAAAACAGTCGGCTCAGTGCCGCTCAAATTCTTCAGATCGTAGGTGAGGACCTGACAGCCGAGGCCGAGCTTGGTTCTACGGAGGGCGTACAATCTGGTGCCGTGGACGACAAAGTGCCTGAGTCCGTCGACCTTCGCAACGACTTCCCAGCCACGTCCATTTGTACTCGCAATTATCGCACTCTTTAAATTCACGGTGCTCTGCAGTAGCGAGCGCAGATTTGCTTCCGGGTACATCAGAGTGCGACCTTCGCTCAGTAGCGCGCCGTTTGCCGAATCTGCGAGTATTTCAAGCAGTTCTTGTCGCATCGCACCCAGATTAGTCAGTGGACTTTCCGATTTTTCCGACTGCAGCAGAGCATCAATTTTCTCCTTGAAAGCGCCAATCTGAAATAGTATATGATAAAAAGAATGGATGCGCTGGTGTAATACAGTTAGGTTGAATTCGAGGAAGGGGTTTGAAACTGGATTTCGGCGATTCGGCATTCAATTCGGTTTCGGGGGTTGAAATTTCTGGATTTTCTGTGAATTTTGGGATTTGCGGCTTAACCTTCTAGTTATGGGACCAAAATCAGGATTCGGGAACTGAATACACGGGGTTTCCCGATTTAATAGCAAATAATCAGTAATGCTACCTTGTCTTTGTGCTCCTTGAGACTTTGTCTAATGACTTCGTCTTGATGCCAGCAAAGTTGAGCAACATTGTCCAATTCATCGTTAAACTCCAATTCTTTGGCGTCTAAGCGGGCTCGTATATCGCCAAAGTACTGCTTCATGGATTCACGAATGTTCTCTTGCAAGTCGGCAACGCTCACTTGATTCTGCTCGGTTTGCTTCAGGACAGTGTCGGCGCGCGACTCTTTCTCGCTCAGCTTTTCAGCTGTAAAAGAGGATTAATTTGGACTCTAAGAATGTTACAGAAAATGTCCCTTTAGGTTCGTGGACTAAAAGTTACCGCCACAGATGCCTTCACACCGAACACCACCACATAACATGGCTGTCTTACTAAAACTCTCCTCATTGCATTCCAGTTGTCTTATAAAAGCTGTCAAGAAGCACTTCTAGGACAATTTTTTAAACATAGCGCCTGTGGGAGCTATACTACATCGACAAACCAGTAAAGATTCTTCTAACTTTTACTCATAAGGAATGATAATTCTCGATGGTACCTAATTTTTGCAGTTGTTCCTTTTGCTCTTTGTTGACATCAACGATGGTGTTTAATCGACCATGACTGGAATGCCAGGCGAGACAGGAGCTGTGGGCACAGCAGGGTACTTGGCAGTATGAGCAAAACTTTTCGAGAACGTTGTAATGCTGCGGACAGTATCGTTGTAACTGCTCATTGAGCTTGTTCATGTCCAGGAGTTCGGTGGCGGCGAGAATGATTGGAGGCGGTTGTTTGTAATAGATCGGCATGGCGTGCGAATCGCACATTGTTTCACCTCCGCGCAGGTTGAACGCCTTTGCTGGACGTATGCAATGCGGGCATTCTGATATTGTATTCTCTTCCAGATTCTAAATTAGTCGTACAGCGACGATAACATGGTTATTGGATAATATCTGTGTGTCCACAGTTATCAACACTCCATATCCAAGGGTCCTCATACTTTTAGACACCGAGCGATGTGGGTTAGCGGCTAATTTTGCGTGGCACTGGAAGTCAATAGTTGTAAAGAAAAAATCCTTGATGACCGTTTTAATAAATGATAGTTAGTTTGTACAGTGAAAATTCTTATATTCTTGGTATATACCATGCCCTCGTTAATTAGGACATTTTCTAAATCAAAGAGAGCATTATCCAAGTTAGCTTGACAGGGAGAATGTCTTTTACGATTGATATAGTGTTCTTATCGATGCGGAAATGGTGTACACCCCAAGCTGGTCTACCCTACACCAAATACCGAGCGATTCCCAAATGCGACATATGTAAAAACTAACGTAAATCATACTGTTAGTAATGAACTGAGCGAGGTAATGGCGAAAGAGCATGGAAGAGTTTCGATAGCGTGCTGAGTTGCTGCAGCGATTCGTCTTTGACAGGAAGCACAAGTGATCGTCTTCTCAGTCAAATTGGCCACTTTCTTGAGACAAGTAACGCAGGCCGAGTGCATGCAGGGCAGTGTTCGAGGCTCTGTCATTCGCTGCTGGCATATCGAGCAATTCAGCAGCGTTGGCAGTTTTCTCAGGAGCGCTTGGCGGATGTTTGTGAAGTTATCCAAATCAATTTTACCTGCAATTATTGAATCTTGCTTTAAATACACTCGTTTTTCGAAAGAGTTAGCACTACTGCAATTGCTTCATAGATCAGATCTCTTGAATTATTTTCGAAAAGTACTCAAAGTGGATCTTTGGTAAAAGGGGTCAAAATTGCTTATGAATGCAGATTTCCCATCGAACAGATTCGTTTTTGAGAGAGCCCTTTATGTAAAAAATGAACACACAAAATGTACAAAATACCCTAAATTAAATGATACCTTGAGTTTCAGTTTTTCGCAGCTTTTCATCAATTGACTGAATCTTCGGCATTTCTTCGTTAGTCTTCGCTTTCAGTGCCTTAAATGATTTGAGAAATTTATCTTGAAAGTCAGAATCTTCATTAAGCTGCGAGATTAAAATGTCAGCGCAAGAATCGTCGTCAGCATTGTTTTCTTTTGAGTCGAGTGAGTCAAAGTCTGAGTCTGTCAGACCGAGACCCATGCGACGGAGGGCGCGCATGACATCATCCTTTGATTCATCGACAGGAACGTCATTGATAACCGAGTATAAGAGAATGAGGTATTTATCGAGAACCTCGAGCGACTTGAGTTCGTCCACCGACAGTAACTTGGTCAGTTTTGGCTGATGAACAAAGAGGATAAACAATGAACGCAGGTACAGATCGGCTATTGGTATCGGTTCTTGATCCGCATAGAACAACTGAAGCACATTTTGCGGCGCTCTTTTTGCAAGATCGACACGCAGGTCCTTCATCCATCTCACATATTCTTCATCGGGGTCATCGGGGAACGCTGACCGCAAGAGATTGGCAAGGTTGCGTTGGACTCTAGTGAAGAGAAAGGCGAGCAGGGCGCGAGCTTGGTCGGCATTCATCGGTGCTACGTGGCGGTCAGACTTTGAATGGTTGAGCTCAAAGTGGCGCAACGCATACACGGCCTTGCATGATGCACATTCGGCTGATACGGAATGGTCGCTGGCACAACATGATTCGTCAAGAGCGTACCTATTCGTCGCGCCCTGGCGAAATTCGCTTAGAATGCAAACAGTAAACTAGCAGTGATAGAGGTTGTACTAACTGAGTCAGCGCAAATCCGATCAACCTTACGA
>NIUQ01004395.1:0-13911 GCA_002796945.1 Plectus sambesii
TACAAGACGGCCGAAAGAGGCGACGTAATTATCAAGGTAACATCAGCTAAAACGCTTTTTCATTGAGAGAAAAACAAAAAAGTATATTTAGGGAAAAGGTGTTTTGCTGACGTACTGGTTGCTCGGTAAAGCCGACGCTCTCCCCTTCGCTTCTGGCAATCAATCTAGTGATCCGGCTTTGACACAAATGTACGAGTCCTACAAGGCTTCTATCGATGAGTTGGACGAGGCCAGTCGACCATTGTCCGTCGTCCACACCAAAGTGGAGTGACCGACATTGGCACATACGGATAAATATTTCTCAGCTGGCTAATAATGATGCATTCGTAAATGAATATTATTAAGGAGACCACAAGTCAAACAATGTGTTGATTCAGATATGCATTTGATGATGTGGAATCCAATTTTTACATTTTTCGATTCAATAAGCTTTAAGTGGACAAGATATGTAAAGAATCTGCAGGATTTTAAATGCTCATGCTTTTAAATTTGAAAATTTGAAATAGATTTAATGAGTGTCGGATTGTTTTACGCGCGAACTGCTAAAATATATTATGACACTGCAGCGTGTAGCGACCTGAGCATCTTGCGATCTTCATTCTCTTTCCATTTTTATTAATTTCGTAGTTTTCGACTAAAATAAATGCGAAAATCAAAGTCTGCATTGTTGAATACATGTTTAGGCCAATCTGTTGTTTGATTTCAGCTCCCTTGAGATAAAAATTTTAATTGCAAAATTTCATGCGATTGATGTAGTGCAAAATGGCTACTTTGTCACAGAAATGTAATCATTACCCGCACAAATAGCAAAGAGCAATTAAATAATCGCCTTTGTCAAAAATCTCAACAATTTGTATCATCGTTGTCGCTATGCTTCGTTGAACGAATGAAATACTTTATTTTGAAATTATTCTAAAGCTTGGATTTGTGTGATTGTACGACCGCCTAGGTGGAAAAGGTCGAGGGGGAAAGGTCGAGGTGGAAAAGGTCGAGGGTAGAAAAAGTCGAGGTGGAAAAGGTCGAGGGGAGGAAACGTCTAGGATATATATCGAAGAAATCATATATAGAGTGTATATATATTTATTTGGTGAATAATGTCGAGACTTCGCAATGTAACAAAGATAAAGCATAGCTATACCGCGTGTTAGTATCTTGCATTAACATATGCTGCGCTGCATTAGTTTTTGGCACGGTGTGGTCAAATAAGCATAATTAAGTAAGCGCGGCAACCGGAAATATGACGATATATTCAAAAAATCAAAAGAAGCGCGGAACTAATGCGCGCCAAACCGCAGAGTGACCGCTATATAAGCGGTCAGTTGGGAGTAAAGGTTTCATCGCCTTCGCTTCCATTGCCTTCTGATCTACGCATTCGCCTTCGCATCGTCTCTTGCCCAGTCATCGTCCCTTCGCATTCGATTCTGCTCTCACTACTTAAGCGATAAAATAAAGTAACTTCCTATTCATATTGGATATCAACGCAACAACTTCGCAATAAGAGACAAATAAGTTCATCCGATCGCAATATATCCTCCCCTCGACCATTTCCACCTCGACTTTTTCTACTCTCGACCATTCCCACCTCGACGTTTCCTACCCTCGACCTTTTCCACCTCGAATTTTTCTACCCTCGACCATTTCCACCTCGACCTTTCCCCCTCGACCTTTTCTCCGGGGACCTGTACGACAAATGCTACTATATTATTTTTAAAGTGAAAGAAGAGGACAAAAGAATGCGAAAAAAGTCCATTGGTCGACAAGCAAATCTTAGTCAAGACTCTGGTCCCCTAATTAATGTTTCGCATCTGTTGAGGCCGCGATCGATAATAATAGCATCACTAACAATACTCAGACATTCAACAACAGTTTCGTATCATTAAAAAAGGTTTATTTTTGAGTAATCCATCACAATTCATATCATCATCCTATCCACTTAGAGAGCAGAACATTGTTGAGAAACTGGCTGAAGCGCAAAGGGTGTGTAGACTTTTGCTGGCAGTGCATTTGTCGCGTTTAATGTCAGACATAGAAGTATAAAGTGCGTACGAAAGATGAGTTCCGGCAAAGACGCGATGGCGCGTGACGTCTGCTTACGCAAGCAGCAGAGCGTTCTAAAACCGTACGCACAAAGCGTCACATCTTGGTCGTAAAATTTGCCATAACACATTTATCTGTCACCGTCACCGGCAAACCAGCAATCAAACTTACATATGCTACGCATCAACTACGTCACAATTGGACAAATAAACAAGGGGGCGGTTTCCTGGCTACCCACTGAGCCGAATCACTATATAATCTGACCCAGTGACAAATGTACAACTGACCTTCTTTCAACTTCCTTACAGCAAAGAGCATCCACCGCTGCAATGAAGCTCATCCTGTTGGTTTCGCTGCTTTCCTTCACCGCTTGTTGTATCAGCGCTCGACACATGGGTAATAATCCCAAAAAGACGACTCTCCGCTCACCTTCGTTCGATCCGGACTTCAGTACCACAAATGGAGATCAAAATGACTCTACCACTACTGAAGTACCAGCTGAAACTACCACAGCTGAGATCCAAGTTGAAACAAAGACTTCTGAACTACCAGCTGAGACCACCACTACCGAGATCTCAGTTGAAACTACCACTTCTGAGGTTCCGGTTGAAACCACTACGTCTGAGCTTCCTATTGAATCAACGACTTCTGAAGCACCAGTTGAAACCACCACTACCGAGGTCCCAGCTGAAACTACCACTTCTGAAGGGTCAGTTGAAACCACAACCTCTGAAGCAGCGGTTGAAACGACCACTTCTGAAGCACCTGTTGAAACGACTACTTCTGAAGTACCAGCTGAAACCAACACTACCGAGGTCCCAGTTGAATCTACAACCTCTGAAGTACCAGTTGAAACAACAACCTCTGAAGCTACAGGTGAAACTACAACCTCTGAAGCACCAGTTGAAACAACGACCTCTGAAGAACCTGTTGAAACCACTACTACCGAGATCCCAGCTGAAACTACCACTTCTGAGGTCCTAGTTGAAACAACGGCCTCTGAAGCACCTGTTGAGACGACTTCAGCTGCTTCTTCTACAGTAACAACTCCATCAAGCAGCGAATATTGTTTCAACGGCGGAAGAGCAAGCTGCTTTTGTCCACCGGGCTTCACCGGTCAGAGATGCGAATCCCGTAAAAATCAGAAATAATTTTTGGTATCTTGTAAATGCTGACGCGAGTTTACTTTCAGTGGTAAACTGGTGCAATGCAACATCAGTATATGAAGACGGCGAAGAAGTGCCGGTTGATTTGTGCGGGCCATACGGCAAGTGTCAGTTCGATCCATCAAACGGCTCTTATTGCATCTGTGACAAAGGATGGAATGGAAAATTCTGCGACAATCGTTAGTGCTTTAACCAAGCCTAAGCCCTTTTATAATGCTATATTTTCAGCCAATCCTGACGAAGTGTTGATCAGCACACGATGCCACTTCTTCTATGGAGCCGCAAATCCAAATCCTGATTGTCCGGAGGGCTCGCGTTGTCTTCCAGACAAAGTCAACTGCGGTTACGTTCCCTGCTCGGCACCAGAAAATATCGGGTGGTGCATTCCCTTGCCGACTCACAATGCGATCATGGCAGCATTCAACTTTGATCACCCAAGATCACAAATTTACCGCCATCGTTTTTGAATCAGTTTATGTGCACAGCAGTGTTACTTTCATACCTAAGATGTTAATTAAGTTAATTAGTTGGTTGCACAAACAGAAATATTAACTAAATACAACAGATAGTTCTGTCTGTGCTACTTGCTAAGAAACAAAGTTGATAACTCAGTTGTAACATTGGCGCACAGTGTAAATTCTTTGTGCATTCCATGTACTGTATTTGTTCATAAGCATTCTTTTCATTGATTTCTATGCCGTTCGCATCTGCTAATCAATAGACGTGTAAGATTCTAATATTCAATGAGCCGCTCAACAATTTGCGTTAACAAAACGAAATTTTGTATCCGTCCTCAATGCAGCTAGGTCAAAATGAGAAAACTGCTCTTCGAGGCGAGATATAGTGCAAACGATCAAAGCAATAGCAAGGCTGCTATCCGTCTGTTCACATCTGTACTTTTTAAAGAAGCAAACTCACAGCAGGAAACTATGTGGTGTCTACACCATGCCAATAAAACCGATGTTCTTTGATAAAAAAATACTTCACCGCGGCGTCCTAGAACGTTGCGCATTCCAACAGGAGAAGCTCACTGTAAAAATGCGTCATAGCGGATCGTTTGCATTTGAACTTGAACATTTCGGACTATTTGACAATAATTTCTCTAGTTGGGAGAAGTATAACGCTCGAAATAAGATTTAAACAAGATGAAAATTTACTAATATCTTAGCCAAATATTAGGTTAGGTCCTAAAGCGCCTCTGTTGTCTCGCTTGCGGTCTTGCAAATGCACGAGGAAAAAAGCTGGAGGGATACTGTAAAACAAAATGAGGGAAAAAGGAGTCCCTATGTTTTGTTGCTAGACCGATTAACCTTCGTATGATTGATGTGAAAACGGAGGGATTAATGGACAAGCGCAGTTGATTATATTTTTAAGTAATACTCAATCGCAAATAATTCCATAAAGAACGCGTTACTGCGTTAACATAACTTATTTCGCAACCACCTCATCTCGCACACTATCAAATATTTTAGTCACAGTTAGCTTGTGCGCGTCATTCTTTGTAGTGAAGCAACTTTAATCTATCCACCAATCTCAAATTCACATGTATTTATTATCTTCCTAATAAAGAGAAAAGAAGCTGGCTGCAAAAAAATAAAGCTCGATGTCCAGCATTGACTATGATCGAAAAAACACTCTTCAACATTTCTTTACAGATTGTGGAAAGAGTCTAGACATTAGTTGCTAAAACTTCGGATTTAGCTGCTCATAGCTTGCTAAGTAAAGATGAAGATGAGTTGAGCGTGGGAAGAGAGCGGAAGGATACTGTATCAATGTGTCACAGCAGTGCGACGTAAGCGGAGACGAGCGGCTGTCGTTACATTTGCGATAAAACAGTGACGTACTTATCATAAAATGTTGTTCGAAGATAACATGGCAGAGCAGCGCCTGAGATGGCAAATTATCATAGTTCTGACGATTTCACATCCCACTGATAGGCAAATAAACAAGGGGCGTCCAATGCACCTCCCACGGTCATTGACCAGTATAAAACAGCTGAACCATGAAGCAAGACCAAACCGTTCCATCGGAAAGAAGTTCGTCTCTCAAGTCAACTGCGTTTTGTACTACGCTATCAGTTCACTACTGAAGAATGAAGTTCCTTCTGATCGTCACATTGCTGCTCTGCATCGCCGCTTCCACTAGAGCTCAAGAAACGACTGCTTCTGTCAATGACTTGCCCGACTCTTCATCGCCTGACTCAACTATTAGTCAGCAGTCGACGGAGGCAAGCCCGTCATCGACTGATGCGCCGATGACTTCGACGCCGGTCGCTATCTGTACGACGACAACAGAGCAGTCGACGATGCCATCGGATGACCAGTACTGCTACAACGGCGGCACAGCGAGCTGCTCTTGTCCTCCTGGGTTCACCGGACAGCGATGCGAATCACGTAAATAGTTCTTCCTTTTTAACCCTTTGCACACTTTCATATTTACGGTTTAGTCGTCGACTGGTGCAATACAACCAGCGTATATGAGGACGGCATGGAAACGTCGGTGTCGCTGTGCGGTCCCCACGGCACCTGCCATTTCGATCAGTCGAACGGTTCCTACTGCGAGTGCGATCAGGGATGGACGGGAAAGTTCTGCGACACTCGTAAGGATACCTTGAGCGTGGAATGATGACAGAAATAACAAAAGTTGAATTCAGCCATTCCTGACCAAGTGTTGATCAGTACACGATGCCACTTCAACTACGGAGCTGCCAATCCGAACCCCGACTGCAAAGACGGTTTCCGTTGTCTGCCCGACAAACTCAACTGTGGTTTCGTTACCTGCTCTTCGCCTGACAACATCGGCTGGTGTCTGCCCATTCCGACTCACCAGAAGATCATGGCCGCATTCATGAAGATGCAGTCGAATAGATTCCGCTTGTAATTGCTCAATCTTGTATTTATGTGGTGATGTGGACTTGTAATCTGATCTTAACTTATCGCAAATAAAAACGTGTAATCTCAATTTTTTCTTTTTAATTCGACTGGGTAGTTAATGGGAAAAGATGCAGGAAGCAAGAGTCTGCAGTCGAACAATACTCGTTGGATCGAGTTGAGCAAAAGCAGTTAATTAGACTCACAGGAATTCTGTTTTTTCCCCAAAAGGATAATAGAGGGTGAATTACTTTGCGTAGCATTACTTTGTTGCAGTGTTTAATGAAGCGATGACGATGTCGAATATCCGTGTCATACAAAAACAGAGTCAATGGGCAGTAACATTGGTAGTTGAGATGGAGGCTGGAATATTACTGTTTCTAGTACTAACGGTGTTGTATCTGCTTTAGCACATCGCTGAATGTGCTGAGTTGCTGTGTGGGTACGCTTGAGTCCAATTTCAAAGAAACGTGGTCACTGATATATTAGAAATACTGACTGCGTTTCACAGTAATAATACGAATCCATTTCAGGCTGCAGTTATCCAGTCCAGCCATCACTTGATTCTGTGTTTGAGCTTTAGCTAAATGGACCCTGGTGGGACAGGATCCGTAATTAAAGCTTATTTCAGATTTGGAGTCTGCTTCATTAGTCTTTCAAAATTGTAGTATTCTGAATTGTGGCAAGTGGGACGGCTGACCAGTAGTGATGCGCACATGAGAATTGTCCCAGTTGCGACCGACCCCTTATTGCATTCAAGTTGTTATTACAAGAATTTCGGAAAACAGGCCTTTGATCTGATAATAGGCAGCTGATACAACCTTGTCCTAAGTTGCTTATTAGTCAAGTGCTGCATATTAAGCATAGCGCTGTCGTCAGTAGTAACTTTAGGAAACGGCTGTGTTATCTGCCGATTGTCTGCGGCACTAAAATATTCTGCGCACGTCTAACAGCATAGTTTTATTTGAAAATTGATCCCAGTTAATATGAAAAGTACAACAGCGACATAATATAACTGAAAAACGCTCTGAAAATGAAAACTCACTGCTCGACTGCAAACATGACGCGCACCGGTGATAGATCATAGTGAGGACTCATTATCGATAAAGAAAGGTGAACAAATATACTCGCAATTTTCGTGAGGAAGAGCATAATATATGGCGCAGTTTGCAAACATTAGTCCTATTTCTCGTTACGAAAACAGTATTGTGGCTCTGTTACAAAAAATTACTTGCTTTGACGCGCAGACAATCTTACAAACGCGTAAAATCGATTGCCGAAGCAAACTGCCTGATTTACTGCGTGTTTGCTCTTACTGACTATAAAATTGCGAGTATTAGACAACTGAGAGAGACAATCACAAGTAGTAACAGCGCATATTTACAAACAATATAATAAATAACATGAAAAGACTAGCGGAAGCACCAAACGGATGTGACCTAATCGCCGAACTTGGTCGTAAACTGCCGATTCGCATAGAAAACTGCTCACTTTTGGGTCCGTATCCGCCCGAGTTGTATGCTACCACGCTCAAGCGGTACAGTCGCATATTTTTCAGTCCACTCAATATTACTGCTGGCCTTTGCAAGTTGCTGAGATCCGAAAGCGGAATGTTTAAGAAAAATGTCCTTCTCGACGTCTCTCCCTCAAAGATTTCGACCTGAAAGCATGAAGTACGTCAAAGGAATAAAGTATGTCTTTATTGTAAATTATAGAGCGACATTTGGCAATGAAATTTACGCTTGAGATGGTGGAAAAATGTTTCTCAAGTTCGTGAAATATGATGGATCGAGTCCGCATTATGGCTGTGAGACCCGAAATTCGTGGCAAGACTTTACGATAAAACAAGTGGGGTTCAGCAAACAACTTTTGGTGTTTCGTTTCCCACTATGGGCGAAAATTTCCATACTTAGCGGGTCGGGAAAATATTTGTTTGATCGCCGGAAAAGTACTCATGGAATTTTGGAGAGTTTCAATGAGACTTCTTCAGGCGTGGCTCTCCAGCTATCATCTCGTTGCCTCATGGACGACTTCAAACTTAATAAGGGTATGTTTAACCCGGAGATGAGTTAGTCATACACGCACTGTTGAAATTGTGATAAAACAGGAAATAGAACATGATACTTGCCTGATATCCTTGAGACTTGTTTACAGCAAGCATATCTAATGGCACTGGTGACCATTCGAGCCTGGCTGAATCACTTCCTTCTGGATAGAGATGGACAAAGAATGGAGCAGTTTCGGGGGGTGACTCGAAGGTGGTAAATGAGATTCGCTGGCCATATGCTCCGCGTCGTCCCTTGCGATCAATAGCAACAATATTACAGTCGTATTTTGTCGCACCAAGAAAGTTTGATAATACAACTGTTGTTTGCTCTATTGGAACCGTCGACGCAATGCTTTCCATTGCATTCGTTTCGCACTTTATCTGCAACAAATTGCACATGAAGCGCTGAAAACTCTCGATTGCTGCTTCCATACCTCGGATAGTACCGAGCCGTCGCACGGCGATATTGCTGTCCATTCCCATGAAAATTTTACATGCGTGGCGTTTATTAAAGAAGCGCTGACGTTGGTGGCTGCGCGGGTTACACCTAAATCATTCCGTTTTTACAGTACTGATCATATCTGAACGTAGAGTTATCCATTTAGTTACCTTCTAGTGATAAAGTTGCCTTGATTGGTCGAGATACCGGACCAACACCGAGATCATTGACAGGTTGGACAGTGAAATACAACGGCTGGCAGTCGCGTGCAACATCTTGGATGTGTAGCATGACTTTGGGATCGGAAGTCGTCACCGACTGATTGTCTTTCATGTGGCCGTTGTCCGCCCAACGCACGATGTAGCGCAGATTTGGTCCATTATGATTAATCTTAAGCAGAGGCTCCCACTCGGCAACCAATTCGTTCCTGGTCACCGACCAGTGGCGTATCGCCTTGACTTGTTCGGTCGGTCGGATCGCTCGAGTTTTCTGCCAGTCAGAAGGCGCACTCGGCTCGCCGAATCCATTCGCGCCACGGGTCTTGACGCGAAACTGATATCGCACGAAGGGCAGTATGCCGTCGAGTTGGAATTGGTGCACTTGACGAGTGGAGATGATCACTCGCCCGGCGGGAAGTGGGCGCCAATTCAAATCATGTTCCGTGCGGTATTCGACCGAATATCCTTCGATGGTCGTATCTGCTAGATCGCTCGGCTGTTGCCAAGAGAGTCGGACCCACGTCGCGCCGATCTCGCTGATCGTCTGCAAGCATAAGTTCATTTATGTGTCCTGTGATTTACAGTTGAATGGAAGTTTTTCCAGTTTGAATCTTTCCTGCAAAAACATTGTAGTCAAAAACAAGTTATGGGAGAACGCCTTGGCCAGATTAGTCAACATAATTTTTACACCGTTGATATCTTTGGTTGGTTATTTACTTATGGCGCCAATACAATGAGGAAAAATATTTTCGGATAGCCCGAGTGTTCGTACAGTTGTTTCCTGCGCAAAATCGTGTGTATAAACCAATAATCTATAAGAAATAATCACGAGAAGCAATAAGTCAGTAGTATTTTGACGCAGCCTACTGTTAATTTATCAATGTGGAATGTGCGAACCGTTTGAATCGGAGCCAAGGGAAGAGGAAATAATTTGACGTCGGCGGCTTCGGCGCCAGCAATGGTTGAACAGACGAATCGCCCGATGCGATTGTTCCCCATCTTCGACGGCAATGAAATTTGAGATTCTAAGCCAAACTTCCCGATCATTGTCGGGTGAATATTGGCGAACGGATGTAGACTATGTAGAGGCACAGCGTTGAACGTCCAATCATGAAGCATTTCGGGACAGTCAGCAGAGCAGTGAGCATCAATTTTGCATGATAAGGTTGCATTCGCGTTCTGCGGCACGTATATTTCGTTTGGCATTAGGCGCACAGTTGGCTTGGCTGAAAAATAGTATTGAAGACATAGAATACGATTTATCGGATTCCTTTTTCGTCAAAATGAAATTGCGCCGTTATCAATGTCCCCAATGGAATACGCTGAAGTGTTTTCTCTACGTACATCAAAAGCGTATTTCATAAAACAGTGCAATTCCAGAACTGCGAAATTGTAAGCACGGAGCATAGTGGTTTTCCGACTGTTTCCTATTTTCCGTCCAATCACCGTTCTTTCAATTGCGCAAATGAAAACATTTTATGAAAAAAACCCCGAACTCTCCAATAATGCGGCTAATTTCACATAATTATAGGAGCACTAAGCGTCTTTGTCACTCTTCACACAAACTCTAATCATTCCTTGGATGTCGAACGCGACAGGAGCATTCCAAAACGAAGAGTTAAGCCTGTTCATCCGACTTCCAAGAATGTATACTCAGTAGTTCACTATCTGATTAAAAAAATAGAAAATTTTTTAAACGTTAAATGTTTAACGTCGAAGGAGATAGTGATGACCGTGCAAAATTAAGGCGTACAAAGAATGTCACTATAACCGAAGATTCTTACCCATAACAATGACAGTAACAGAAATCGAATCGAAGCCCAGCAAATTGTTTGCGGTGCACACATATTCCCCAGCGTCAGTGTTTAGTACATCATCGATGACCAGCGAGCCATTTTTCGAGCGACGCAATCGTCCCCTGTCTTCAACAAGTATACCGGCACGATGCCAAGTTACTGTCGCCTTCGGAGAAGCGTGATTGGCGCAGGAAATAGTCTGCAAGAATAAGAGACGAATAGGGCAAATATCAATGGTACAACGTATTTACACTGGTGGAATAATTCTAACAGATTTCATGAAGAGTGATCAATATGTTCAGATTTTATAATACATATTCTTGTCTCAACGCAGACAAATCTGGCCAAATTGTTTCACCGTAGTAACTATGACGTGCCCTCTACTCAAATGAGAATAAATTTACCGTATTTCTTCCAATAGACGCCCAGGGCGTCTATTATTTCAACCTAGGCTAGAGGGGGGCGTCTATTGGAGGGAGGGCGTCTATTGGAGGGTGGGCGTTTATTATTTCAACCGATGTTTGAACATGGCGTTCAGTGGAGAAAGAGTATCTTTTTTTCTTAATTAATATTTCAGCATATAATATTATTCACAAATAAAGGGATTGTAAGATATCAGTAGTCGAATTTGAGTGGGAGTTCAGTATTGACCTTCGCTGCACAGGCGATTATCATTTTAATTACCCTAGAGAGGGACAATTACTTGAGGGGGGCGTCTATTGGAGGGTGGGCGTCTATTATTTCAACCTAGGCTTGAGGGGGGCGTCTATTGGAGGGGGGCGTCTATTGGAGGGAGGGCGTCTATTGGAAGAAATACGGTATGTTAATGGGGTATGGAAGCTTAAGGTAATACACAACTTGTTCAGCTACATAACAACAATTAGATAAGAGGTCGATAAGGCAACACTAACCACATTGCTGCCTTCAAATGCCACGTGCTTGGCTCGAACGAAACTGCGGTCAATTGTAGGCGGGAAATTCTGCACGACCAACAGCGCCGATGATGAGGCAAAGCCAGCCGAGTTTGTAGCGATGCACTGATAAACAGCGCTATCCGACTCGAAAGCAGGAGAAATTGTCAGACTAAAATGAGCAAATTATATTTTCGCTGTCATAATACAAATATGAAGCATTATGAGGATCGAATAAAGAGAGCCTAAATTATGTGCGACTGCTCATTGAAATTTTCTGTTATCAATAGTCCCGAAGAAAATGCGCGAAAAAATACTGGCCGGTTGTTATACAGTCTATACTTCCGTTGATGCATCTCGAACTATAGTAGGCGATATTCACATGTCTGGTAAAGTAGTTTATAGAGGACAGGAATTGCTAGCTGAAGTCTCTATCGGTTTCTCTTCAATGTTTTTGTCACATAACAAAGACACTGCTACATTTTAAAAAATCTCGGTGCTAAACTACACTGAATATTCAGTTCATTGACATTCTTCTTTCAAGGTTGAACGAAATAAAAGTAAATTGGATACGTACGTCGACTCGTTGACAATATATCGGTATTGATCGGCTGGACTCATTAGCAGCGGTGAAATTGGCGTTCCGTCTTTGAACCATTCTATAGTGGCTGCGGGTACAGCAAACGTGTCGCATCGCAGACGTACAGTTGAATTAACAGAAACGGATCGATCCACCAGCGAGTTTAGGAAGACAGGCGCGCCTGAAAAGTAGAGCAACTTTGAATAGGTCTACTGAAGTTGAAGAGGAACACATTTGCATAATTCATGCTGCCAACTAGTGAACAATTTAGAACAATAAATGCCTGAAGCGCAAAATCCGTTTTGTATTACAATAGTATATAAGCGATACAAATAGCTAAGCGCCCACAGAATTGAAACCTTTTTTGTGACATACTCTGAAGTGAAACTGTAACATCGGCTGTAATTTCTCCATGAAGATTGCTTGCAGTACAACGATAGACACCGGCTTGTTCCTTCGTCACCGAAATAAGCTTCAGTACGCGACCAAAGTTTGAAATGACGGAGTTGTTGGCCAGATGACCATCGACTTTCGACCAAGAATAAGTTGGAGATGGTCTGCAACGAATGGAAATAAAGAATAAGAATGAAGTAGCTCACGTCACCGAGCCAGATGATATTTTACAGATTGTTCATCCCCTTACGTAAGACGGCGATTTGTCACGATAAACTGTTTAGATAAAAACGCTTAGGGTAGGGTTAGTTTAGGCTTAGGTCACGGGAACGTTGTGAGTCAAACTACGGTATAAATAGCCTTTGGTATCGTCGTAAATCATCACAGTAGTGAGAGGCCATTCATTCGTCGACATATATTCCCTTAAGCGGAAGCGTCGATAAAGCATGACATTTAGACTGATATATCATAGGGACCACAGTGCATAAGATTATTCATTACCCGCCATTGCAAAAGGACAGTATTCCATGATCATACTATTAATACCTCGCAAGAAAATGCATCTATGTTAATGGTCGAACAAAAAATGCTATAAGCAATTACAGTACCGTCCATAGGCGAAGCATTCGAGGTAGGCGTCGTGGCCGATGTGGGGCTTGGACGGGAACACCTTGAGAAAGTTGCCGTCTATACGCGGGGCGGCGGCGGAAGAGGCGGTGGCGGGACGAGCGGTGACGACGAGGCCGAAGAAGGGGCCGTAGTAGCCGNGAGATAAACACTCGACTCGATTGCGGTACAAATTGATTCGTAGACCCTCCAAGCATCCACGAAAAGGAGAGCGTTTCTGAAAGCAGTGACTTCACTCGTTAAATTATTTTCATGCGATTAAAATATAGGATACAGTAGTGCACAAAAAAGTAGCGTACTGTATATTTTAAAACCCTTGCTAAGACTTCTGTTCGAGATTCATCGAGCTTGGAATTTTTCATAAAATGCTCCCTTCACCATGCCATACTGCGCGTGTCATTTCGTTCCTCGGTTGTCTGATGAAATTTTGTACAAAAGTATTCAAAGATGGACAAAAAGAGGTTGCACCCCGATGCCTAAATATTTTGATTTCTTCGCAAATACGAAGCTGTGGTGTGTTTAAAGAAGAAAGTGATCATCTTGCAGTACTTTTCTTTACCATGTTAAATTTTCCTCGGAGATTGTTAGAGCGGTTCCGAATCTCATGCATAACAACTAAGCATCAATTATAATTGCAAAACTGGAAAAGTGCGAGCGATGCGTGCTATAATTTTTGAAAGAGTGTATTATTAATTTTCTCGCTCCTACATCTCGAAGTATACAAGTTTTTGAAGCATGTTTGACGCATTTTTCATGAAGACAGAAATGTTCTGCTCACTTGGATAATGGTCGGGTTCGTGGCAGTCGATTTTGGCGCCCGATCCCTC